>BPLS01031286.1:0-11154 GCA_019656275.1 Rhododendron kiyosumense
ATTATTTTTTAGTTTGAAAATGTGAAATAAGTTGCTTATTTTTTAAGAAGGTTTCTGGAATGGGGCCTTAATCTTGTTTTGCCAATATTCGTGCCAAAATGCACATTTTCATCATTTCCATCTGTTTTGGATGGGAAGTTAACGACGGGTGAAAAATTGATAGGTTTTTAAATAGGTCAGGTGTTTTTTTGATAATATTAAAAGGTCAGGTGCATGTGTGTGATTTGTGTGAAAGGTCAAGTGCTATTTTGAAATTTTCCCTTTGATAAACTTAATGTAAAGATCTCTTTTACTAAAAAGAACAGTTTGGATCATAGAAAAAATGTCTTACTGTAATGATTTTCACTTGAAGACCACAAGAGAGTAGGCCCAAGGTTTTTTTTTTTTTTGGTTCAATTAAAAAAAAAGGCACACGGCAAAATTTAATTATATGAATATGCATGTAACCTTATACTAAAACAGTCTCACTCCCGAAATTCAATCCTGTCCTGGCCAACACCTCTGGTAATGTTTCTGTAGCTTGACTTGCCTCTCTCACTCAGCCTCTTTAAAGTTTATAGTACTCTAACAATTACAGTGCCTCCTAAAAAAAAAAACAGAGGCATTCCCTCCTTTTTCATATTTTATTATTTTTTCTCTCTCAACGGTCTTAACTGCTACCTTGGCAAAAAGAATAAGGAAAGAATACTAATAGTGTAAAAGCATTATAGCCACTCTAATGATGATTGCTTTTTTACATTTTGAAAAAATGATTTAGCTAAAATAGAAATGAGACTTCTCAAGTATTCTCTCCGTCTCAATTTGTTTGCTCATTACTAAAGTCCACTCATTTTATTGATTTAAAGTCTTCGGGTTGAAAAGTGTTTTGGATTTTCAAAAATACCCTTATTTCTTGGTTTTGTTATAACTTGGTATTTCCTTCGTCTCAAAACTAAAGGGGAAAGCTGAGATGCAGCAGAGAGATGTTGGAAGACCAGGACCAGGAGGTATCATTGATTCTGAACTTGTCCTCCTCTGTATGTTAAATGGAAGACCCATGCAGTTGGCCATATCTAATGTTGGTGTCCCCTACTCCAGCTTTGGTCTTTACATAGCTCAGCTTTTGTGTGTGTTTTAATGGCTCCCTCTGGTGTCAGTCAGCAGCTACTTCCGCTGCTAGTAGTAAACACTACTGGAGTGAGTGCAAGGGTGAACTAGTATAGCATACTTTGCACCTGCACTTTATACCTCCCTGTCAATTTGCACCTCTTACTTTTAATAATTTCAACGTCCGTTTAACTCTTACACTTTCGGTTAACCTACAATGCTCCTCCTCCACCCGCTAACACAACTGTTAGCGCAAAATAGTAGGTGCGTTACATGGGGACCTAATTTAGGGTATAATGATCTTTGCATAATTGTTTTCTCTTCATTCAATGGATATAAAGGAAAAATATTTGGACAACTTCGTAATCCCTACTCTATTATCTTTTAAATCTATTTCGACGTATTTGACGAGAGAGCTAGGAAGAGGAGGCAGGATATAAATTTCTTTGTGATGCAGTGACAGGGTAGTTCATGACAGAGGTGGAAAAACGAGAAAAGATGGTGGATTTTGAAATCTATTGGTTGTAATAAAACTTAAAAAGTGAAAAGGGCCTTAAGACTTAAGATTAGGTCCAAAATGCAACACAAGTAATCTATTTCCGTCAGTCATGTGGCAATGGTATTAACGGGAAAGGACCATTGTAAGTTAAACTAAAGTGCAAAGGTTGAAATGCTCAAATTGAAAGTCAAGGGTGCAAAGTGTATCTTTACCCAAGTTAAAGGGAAGGTCCATAGCAACCAAGTAAGTAGGGTGACTTGTTTGGGCTGCCACTGTCTATTAGTGAAAAGGCATTTCCAAACCTCACACCCTTGGATTCTTGAATACTTTTGTTTTTGGCACAAAATCCTGATGCTCAATTGAGTAACGAAAATTCTGTCCACACTGACAAAATGTGCATCTATCTGATAGAAATGTGAAGTCCACTACGAGTCCCACAATAACGATTTGAATCATTCATTTAGTTTAAAATATTTTTTCGAGTGCTCTCGCCAAAAATCATCTCAATCCGATAACTTTAAATGTTCGATCTAATCTTATAACTTTTCATTCAGTTCTTAGGGGTCTAAAAACTGAATGAAAAGTTAGAAGATTGAATCGAGCACTTCCAGTTATCGGATTGAACTGATTTTTTATGGAAGCACTCAAAAAAATATTTTAAACTTGGAGTAAAGCTACAGTTCCCAACCTCCAAAATCCCGATTGGAATCCCGACGCCCCGCCAGGCACACTCCGGCCACCAGACAGCCGATCCGAGCCTTCCAAAAATTCTATAAAAAAAAACCAAGTGGGCCTATGCGAAAATAAACGACATCCGACGCGTGTAGGTGGCCAATCCAAGTACTCCATTTTTGGCCGATCCAAACAACACTCCATTTTTGGCCGATCCAAGCACTCCATTTTTGGCCGATCCAAACACAAAAATGGATTGTTTGGATCGGCCATCTACACCCGTCGGATGCCGTTTATGCCCGCAAAGGCCCACTCAAATTTTATTTTATAGAATTTTTGAACGGCTCAGATCGGCCGTCCGGCGGCCGAAGTGTGCCCATCGGGGCGTTGAGATTCCGATCGGGATTTTGGGTCGGTAAGGGTAGACTTTCTGTTAAACTTAATGAACAACTCAGATTCTTTTTGTGACACTCATAATGGGCCCCACATCGCTATCTGTGCACATTTTATATGTGTCAAACTCATTGAGTAAATACTAGAAACCCTGGATCCTCTCTTATGTAGAAACGGGTCCATTCCTCATCGCATTTATTTGGTCCTGCTAGATTCAGCTAGAACCTATTTTCTCTTGTCTGTGGTTTCTTGTTTTGTTATTGAAGGTTTCTCCTTGCACTCGGTTGGTTCTTCTTCCAATGGATTCTCCCATTTACACACACACACACACTCCATGGCTCAAAAAGTCAAACTTGGGGTAGGCTACTGCTGATAAAACAACTTTGATAGTAGATGCAACAAACCAAGATGTATTCTATTCTGTTTGACCAAAAAAAAAAAAACCAAACCAAGATGTATGAGGGGCCCTATTAAACTCGAAATGGTAGCTCAAGTCGCAACAAAAATACGCCATAAATTTAAACATCCCGAGTTTAAAATTTGGTAACCTCTAAGGGGTAGACTGCAAGAGAGAAATTTCTTATGCATCTCCTAGTCCCGGCATAGACATGCCTTTGATGACCGGAGAGGAAAATAGTCGAAGTCCGTGTAAGCTTGGCCACACGCCTATTAAATTAGGGCATGGTGTTGGGTTCAGGGGCCCTGGGTTTTGTTACATCAAGTAATAATTCCATTCCAAGAAGTTTTTGACAACTCCCAACCAAAAAGACAACTCCCCTTCCTTATTATTATTATTTTTTACTTTTGACAAGCTCTAATTACTGTTGCGAACCACTTGTTTGGGTGCCTCACAAAGAAGATATCCCTTGCGTATAGCGTCCCAAAGTTAACCACAGAAAAATTTATACAAACCCAAAATTACCCAGGTGCCAAGAATTCAGACTTCAAAAATAAACATAACAACAAAAATGTCAAATTTACATGAAAAACGGGTTTTTGCCATCGCTCTGCTATGTTGGGCGAGGTTTCTAGTCTTTCCAGTCATAATCCAATCCACAGGAGGCGAGCCCTATATCACAGAAGAAAACTCCCAATTGCTAACGATCCGCAAATGACTTATCCATAATGTCACAAGCTGAATCCACGATCTGAACGCACGCACGCGCACACACAAAAAAAGGGCAATCAGCAATGTTCATGAGCATGGGATGCTACGCAATAAAGGCTATATTCTGTGTTGTCACAAACTATATACCTGAAATCATATACATGACAGGGATATATTAAAAGTAAGGCATCGGAGCTCGTAAGTAGCACAGACAACTTTAAGGAATAACCGTGCTATACAAGTCAATAGTCCAGACATAACTTAGCGTTGGTCTAAGAAGCACAGACAACTTTAAGGAGGAGCTGTGTCACGTTGGACATTGACACTCCTCAAATACTTCTCATTATGTGTCAGCCAATATGAAATTAGAACTTGATGTTATGTTCCATCAAACTGAAACTTAAGCCTTTTAATCTCCATCAGTATAATATGCAAAGCTTTAATTACCTTCAGGCTTCATCTAAGTTGTTCTGTTTTCATTTACATAGTAGACACAAGTAAAAACACTATTCTAGCAAAATGACGTCTTGGCATGTCTTATTCAAGCCGCATGGCTGTGTCTTGATCAATCCAACTAAGGATCTAGCTATTTGTTCCACAGAACTAACCCACAAAATTAAATTTCATTGTCTACATTTAACGTTGATTGGCATTTTTAACGGCAGAATATCAAGAAGATTTTATACCAAAGGGTGGTGGTCCAGTGGTAAGCTCAGTGGTACAGTGACTACTGACTAGGAAGTCAAGGATTTGAGTCACCTGGGGAACATTAGGGAATAATCAATATCGCCATTAGGTCTTGCCATCTTGGCCACATGCATGTACACATATGCGCACACTGCACACAAAAAAACACACAGAGACATATCGATCCCTTACCGTTTAAAAGGGAACACCCCTTTATGGTGTGAACATTTGTTTTAGGCTCACTTTTTTGTTCCAAAACTATCACCGAAAATAGCATATTTACTTTTTAAAGAGCTTTAATTTTATTTAAAATGCAGGACAAAGTTGTAATTACACTCACCCACATATAACTGCCCCATTATCTACCCATTTTTAATGTCTAACAGCATCACTTTTCTGTCTTCTTTGAAATAAGGCAACTACTCTTCCATTGATTTTGATGGAGATGTAATCAGAGGAGCAAATACAGAATGGTATTTGCAAAAACCCTCTTTCTTTGGTTTTTCAATCCTCTTCAATCATTCCATGGTTAGTGGTACGTTTACTAACTCATTCTTCATTTTTCTTTTCTTTTTCTGTCGGTTTTCTTTCTTCCTGCTTCTTTAATTCACTAACTGTGTCACAATCTCTTCTAATTTTTTGCCAATCAAATTTCTTCTCCCCTCTTTTCTACTTTCACATCCCAGATTTCATTAGTCTCTGTTTACAACCTATTTTGCCAAAATTCTTACTATCGATAGAAGTTGAGAAGGTTGTGACGAGTGAAGGACATTTAGCAACTTTTTTAACCTGTCGAGAATGTGGTGATTGATAAAGGACACATGGCAAAGGTTGAAAAAAGGACAGAGATGGTCTGGATTAAGACAAAGGCAGATGAATCGAGGATGTTGGAGAAGAAGACACCTGGATAAGTAACTACCTAATCTGGACACGCAATTACTACAAGTCAAGTAACTGCCCAATTCAAATTGAAGAGGGAAATCATCCAAGTTTGAATTCAAAGGGCAAAGTGGCGAGCCTATAAATACTAGATTTATTTGTCAAAGCAAAGCCCCCATCAATCGCCCAAATGCTTCTACTTTTTACTTGTCTATTCCTTTAAGTTGTACCCTTTACATTTCTGTCTTTTCAGTACAAGTTTTAGGAGTAGAAGTAACTTAGTTTCTGTCAATTGTAACCCTTGGAGAGTAACAAAAGTCCTTTTATTATTCTTCATTTGTTATTCTTCAATTCTCTCCCTTGGTTTGTTTCGTCCAAAGAAGTCCTGAAAATGGCAAGGAACCAAACTCTACCTTTCCACACCCACATTCCAACATATTGAAAAGAAACTCTATCGATTCTCGATTGAATGAACTTTTTAGTAAACAGTCTGAAATCAAGATTTTTCGTTCTCCATCTTTCGCATAACAAAATTTGCACAGGCATTGGGTGTGCCCGGGAGTCTAGCGTATGCATATGTAGACACAAACGCTCACATACATCCATACATATATATATACAAGTAAATTGGGGCGGTTCCGAGAACACTTTAAAAAAATCTAAAAAAACACCCCAAAGTTCCTGATCGAATTTCGATGATCCGAACCGCTCAATGTAATCAGGACGTGATTTTAAGGGTAACCGAGAGATATCAACAAAAAAAAAAGACCGAGACTTCATCCGAACAGTTTTTTATTGGACGGTTCAATAAAAAACTGCTCAAAACAAGCCTTTCCCGGTAATTTTTTTTGCCGATTTTTTGCGGGTTCCCTTAAAATCACGTTTTGAACACATTGAGCAGCCCGGATCATCAAAATTTGATCGGAACTATGAGATTGAGATTTGGGGTGTTTTTTTAGATATTTTTTTAGCTGTCCCCTACAGAGAGAGAGAGAGAGAGAGAGAGAGAGAGAGAGAGAGAGATGCATGTATGAGTGTCTTAACTTTAAGCTATGACTATTTCTGGAGAGCTCCTAACCCAATGAACTTAAACAAGGACAGCGAGAAAATGTACCAAAACGAAGAATTTTACCTTGCCAATGGTCTTAAGCTGTCGTCCAACAGGTTCCAAAAATGTTAAGTCGACATAAATGGGCCATACCTGCACCGGAGGAATGAGATGATAATGATCACAAAACAAAATATTCAAAAGAACAGTGCAGAATCTGCAGTAAATATATTGGAAAATAGAATGTATGGTGCCAGAAATGTGTATAAGAATGAAACAGGAATGGATAAAACAGCAGATGATACAAGATTTATGAAGCTCTAGATTCAACATGGCGTTGAAAAAATACAAGCCTCGTCAATGTATTCATCTCTTTCATTCTTCAAGACCCAATAGTGGATCTAACACCAAGCTTCCAGATAAATCTCAACTCTACAGCTAACCCCCAGAGTGCATAGATGGCGGGTATCGATGTTCTTTTAGTGTTAAAACATCAGGTTTCTTTGTCTGCCCCAAACAGAACCCTTTTAGTTTCACTATGGATACACAGCTTCATCATTCATGGCCCTCAGTTAAATGGACCAGGTTATGATTTTTGGGCACAGTTATGTGTGTGTGTTGGATTCATGTAATTTCCATTTTAAGGTCATGGGGACATTCTGTTCATCTATCTCAGTAAAATTCTGGTTTCTTTGTCTGCCCCAAACAGAACCCTTTTAGTTTCACTATGGACACACAGCTTCATCATTCATGGCCCTCAGTTAAATGGACCAGGGTATGATTTTTGGGTACAGTTATGTGTGTGTGTTGGATTCATGTAATTTCCATTTTAAGGTCAGGGGGACATTCTGTTCATCTATCTCAGTAAAATTCTTTTATTGTAAGGATAAATGGCGTTTACAAGGTGCCTTAGGGTATCTCTTCCCTAAGTTCTATGCATAGTTAATGGTAAATTTAGATTAGCAAATATGCATGATATATCTGATATGGACCCCATGCCCATACCCAAGCGTCGGAAGAATCAATTTAACATAGCCTCCGAGCAGACAACAAACGTACACTTTCGTGGACAATGAATATAAAAGATGCCACCACATCGGATTAAGTTATATCGAAAGCCTTTTCCCCTCACTAACTACTATTCTAGAAATCCGGTGGCTTCATGAGACACATGCCATTTGACACGTCATAGGAGAACACCACATGTTAGCCAACAGAAACAGTGGAGTGGACACCCTAGATGAACTGCCCTTTTGCATTCCCTCTCATGCCAAACCACTATAAGGGAAAAGCGAAGATCTAATTCATCCACAGTTACGAACAATCACATGAAAAATAATTAGCACTTCTGCAGCATAGACACCAATACGACACAGACGCATTAACAAATAGGACATACAATCACGTAAAAAATAATTAGCGATTCTGCGGCATAGACACCAATACAACACAGACGCAATGGATAACAAATAGGACATGGGCACGTCGGGATGTGTTAAAATAGAACATATAAAATGCATCTGTGGACACTGTATACATTCAATCCCGCATAAAACATAGCAATATATTTCAATAAAAAAGGAACAAATAAACAACAAATAACTTATCCATTATAGACAATATTAAAACACCAAAGCAACCATACAAACCAAAATATTACAATCACATATGGCAAATGTTCTAAAATCGCTAGATGCTAGTCGGGCGGCTGGGCACAGCCTAGAGCCTAGGATTAGTCAGTTTTTCCTCTCTCTTTTTTAATCTTTTAGAATATTCGCCTTCACCATTCCCAAGTTTTGAGCAAGTAGAACAACATAAGTAGGCAAAATATTAAATAACATCCAAAATGAAAACATCAGACATTCATCCATCCCTCAAAATCAAACTTTTTAATGTATAGAGACATGCAAACTAAGTACTTATCAAATAACTAGTCAATCACTATTGCAAAGTTCAATGTCCATAAAAACCAAATGAAACCAAGTCGTACCAAAGAGGCATTATGAGAGTGAGACATTGAAACGAGGAGATCTATTTAGGTTTAGATTAATGGAGTATCATCTATAGTGTATATGTATATAAAAACCCTTATAGTATGTTACCACTAATATTTAACCCCCTTAATTTTGCAAAATTATGCATTTAACCCCCAATTAATCCTGCATAGTTGCCTAATTTTCCAGTTAATTCGGCTTAGCCACCTCATCCCACCTAGCCGATTCGTTTGCAACTAATCGTCTGGCTACAGCTTATCTCCAATTGATGCTACCCTTAGTCCCTTACAACTACAAGTGTAGAAAGCTGTCATTTCAATTCTCTCTTATTGTCACACCACACATACCCTTAATATCATCATTTCATCTACACCCACTCTTATTTTATTTGTGTTGTGTTGTCTCACAGATGTTAAACACCAAGTCCATATACTTTCTACTCAAATTCAATTCATTCTCAAAGCCACGCATGTACCATTTGTTTGACAATTTGACTTAGAATCTCATGAACATAACCAATCGCATACTCCACATTCACTTTGAATTGAACTATTCAAATATTTGTAAATTATTTAGTCAATCTCTTAGAAAGTATACATTGAAAGACCAATTACCTGGCCAGGCCAATCATATTCTTATACAAAACCCTTTATCAAGAGTCTTAGATGGTCAAGCGAATACCAATGGATAAGTAGAAGTTTTCCATACTTCCGCACAGCCTTAGAATAATGGAATAGTAGACGTATATGTATGCTTGAACCCTATGAAGCACTGACACACAAGAGTCTCAAGTGACATGCATACAAGGGGACACGGCTTGGTGTCACTTCCTAATGTGAAAACTTATTTCAGTGGTTAAACTCTATAACAAGCACTTCACTTATGCCATGTGTCTTTTTGAAAGATATCTCTTAACTATAACAACCAGTGTTAGCTTTTATGTTATGCTAAGTTAGTGTTGCGTTCAATAATTTGGGTGTTTTTTTTTTTTGGTCAAGCCAATATACATTACCAGGGTGTTAGTATGTTAGTCAATAGGGGTTCAAAGGCTGTCTATAACTGTGACCCTAAACCCGCCCCTCGTGGAGCTCGAACACCGGCCTCCACTGGGGGGAGATGAGACGAACCAACTGAGCTAGCTTGGTTTTCTCCAATAATTCGGGTGTTTGAGGATACAATATTCATACTAACCAAAATTAAAAAAAGAAAAAGAAACTGTCTGTTTATTTTTTCGGTGTTCGCACCTCGTCCGTGTCCCCATTGATTTAGAATTCCCATGTCAAGTGCCCATATCTGTTGTTTCTTAGCCTGGATCCTTTTTTTTTTTATAAGTAATTTATTAACAAAAAGGCATAAAGGGCATGCCACCCGAATACAAGGAAGGCCACAAGACAAAAAGGCCACTCTCCTATGGTAGGAAAAGTTCAAACCATTCTGTGGTTTTTTTTTTTTGGTGCTTTAAGGCTGTGTCAGGCCTAAAGGTGAACTTGGGAAAGTCAAAAATGATTCTGATTGGGGCGGTGGACAATATTGGTGCTTTGGCTCAGATTCTGGGTTGTAGGGTAGCGTCAACGCCAACGGTGTATTTGGGGCTGCCGATGTTCATCTTTCAAATCAAAGTCAGCTTGGGACTCAGTGGTGGAAAGATTTCAAAAGAGATTGGCGGGTTGGAAATGCCAATTTATCCCAAAAGGAGGTAGACTTACTTTAATGAGGAGCATGCTTTCAAGTCTGCCTAGTGCCTACTTACTTTATGTCTTTGTTTGTTATTCCGGTGTTGGTGGCAAAGAGGTTAGAAAAAATTCAAAGAGATTTTCTTTGGGAGGGGTGGGGGAGGAATTCAAATAACATCTCGTTGATTGGGACACGGTCTATGCGCCTCTTGGGGAGGGAGGTTTGGGAGTGAGGCGGTTAAAGTTGTTCAATCAAGCTTTGTTGGGCAAATGGCTATGGAGATTTGCGTGTGACAGAGATTGATGGTGGAGGAAAGTAGTTGTTACGAAGTATGGTTGCGGATGGGGAGATTGGTCATCTTTGCAGGTGAGAAGCCTTATGGGGTGGCGCAATTATATGGGTGGGATGTTTTTCAAAAGAATACATACTTGGCAGTAGGTGATGGGAAAAGGGTTAAGTTTTGGGAGCATGTGTGGTGTGGGGAAGTGAGTTTGCAGGAAGCGTTCCTGAGTATTTATATTTTGGCTTGCGACAAGGAAGCTAGTGTTTTTTATTATCTCCGTTTTCATGAAGGAGTTGTAGTATGGGACATCCGTTTGCGTAGGAAAGTGAATGAGTGGGAGGAAGAGACTTTGATTGCTTTGCTTTTAGAAGTGTATGATATTCGAAGGATAGGAGAAGGGGAGGATGAGATTCGGTGGAATTTATCAAAAGATGGTTCTTTTCATGTGAAATCCTACTATCAATCTCTTTGTGGGAGGGGCAACTCTTGCTTTCCTTGGCAAGCAATTTGGAAGACGTTGGCGTCGTTAAAGGTAAGCTTTTTTATTTGGTGTGCAGTTGAAGGAAAAATTCTCACAATTGATAATTTGATCCGAAGGCGGATAATCATTGTCAATTGATGTTGTATGTGCAGAAGGGATGCAGGTCAGTTGATCATCTCCTTATTCACTACCTGGTGGCATGGGAGCTTTGGACCATGGTAATTTCTTGGTTTGGTATTCGGTGAGCTTTGTTGAGAAATGTGATGGAACTCCTAAATTGCTTGGAAAGGTGCTAAAGTGGGAAAGAAGCGGAAGCGGGTTTGGACTTTGATCCCTCTTTGTTTGATGTG
>BPLS01031286.1:11164-28940 GCA_019656275.1 Rhododendron kiyosumense
GATCATATCGCGGGAAAGAAATTCTAGATGCTTTGAAGTTTGAAGGGGTCGAAAAATCGTTGGTCAATACCAAAAGTTTTTTGGTGAATAGCTTGTATTGTTGGGACAAGAGGGATTGTAATCCTTCTCTTGACCAATTCTTAGATTGGTTTGAGCTTTTCCTTTGGCATGGAAGTGTATAGGGCGTTTTTGTCTCGTGGCCTCTTTTTGTATACGGGCGGCATTCCTTTAATGCCTTCTTTCTAATATAATTATTTTCTTATCACAAAAAAAAAAATGAACTTTAGTTTATTCTAGCAAAAAACAAATGAACTACAGTTCCACAACACGATAGAAGCGAAGACAATTAAATAACCCAACACATGGTCTTCAGGTACCCAATATCGAACAACAACAAACGAACAAACTCAAAATTGAATCATTCTCCAAATGTTGGAAATAGAAACGTACCTTGAGACCTAGTAACCTTATGGGAGTGATTTGTCCTGGTATAATGCAATCCGGCCCTGCTGATTCCACCATAGCTTCATTCCCCAGCCCACTTCGAACCGGATTTGGATGCTGCAAATTTTCAATCCAAACCCCATAGTATTAGAATGATCAGAACCTTATAAAATGTACACTCATAAGAAAACATGTACACAAAAACTAACATATAGTCAATAGGATACAATCATACAAAGAGAGAAAAATCTTACAACTATCCATAAACACACATACTGCAGGGGTCAGAATACATGACCCCAAAAGATTGGGCCATGGATAGCCCGTCGAGGGGGCAAGCCCATAGGATTTGGCCCAAAGCACAGACCAAGACCGTGCTATCTTGAAGTTAAACCAAAAAGAGATAAATCAACCAAGCTAGGTTCACCACGCTACGACGAACGGTAAGACTGTTGTAGAGGCACACTTGACAACGCTGCATGGACATATGTTCACGTATCCCAGATCGGAATCATTGCAGAAGGGAGGGAAGATCTCGCATAACCAAAAGGATCTCCTATAACAACAAAACTCTAACAGACTTGTGGTCCCCTGTAAGGTAATGTCACCTCAGCATGTGATGTACCAGGAGGTTCTCTCTCACGTGCACTTGGTGCTTTGTGTAATTCCTCTGAAATTTGCATTGTTGGTTTTTATGGCTTTTTAACATGGTACATGCTGAGGGGACATTACCGAGGTGTTTTCACCTTTTACCTGGGCTCGCCATGGCTCCATCTCACCACATAAGCTCATCCTAAGAGATCCGCACCTACTCCTTGAGATGTCCACACCACCACAAACCAAAACAACATAGAAAGAGACCTGCCACCTTTTGGCGCACCTTTTCCATTCTGTCTCGATTTCCATGCCTGGAGCTTCCTGTTTTGATCATCAGCAACACATTACCATCCTTTCCAACCACAAATCAAGCACACCACACTACTCATGTGCCACGTGTGTATTCTGAAACTGTTGCTCGAATTTTTCAGTTTTCACCCATGACTTGTACTACTCGCCTCATGATTGAAACAGATTTATCACGGATCACATTGAGCATGTGCCATCACAATTCACACATCACCGCTGAATCTACCCAACCCCTCTATACCGACCACAATTCAACAATTATGATCCCACAAGCGAATTTGCCCTGATAACCTCTGAAAATACTCCTTCCTTAAAGTTTTCTGCTATAAGCTGATATAGCAAAATAAATTCCAAGACGTCCATTGCTAGGCTTGCCACATTGGATGCCCTTTGGTAATCCAAAGCCACCAACAGTATTCGTCACTATCCGTGCTTGTCTTCGCATGGAGCCATAAGCCATTGCTTTGTCTCCTAGTAGAGAAAAATAAACTTCCTCATCTATTGCCTTGCAACACCCAGACTCCATATCAAACAAATTGGTCCTCCTTTCATCATAATTTCCTTTTTTCTCCACCTCTTCCCACAACACAAAGCTGCACACAAGTAACCTTCTCTCTTTCTGTGCAAAATAATTTTCTAAACTATTCAAATGACACCACAAAACTCTCCTTGTGCTCCGATACCACTTGTTTGAAAGTTAGGGAGCCCACCGCACACAAAACAAACAGCAATAAAATGTGACACTGAGAATTTACTTGATTCGGCCTCACATTGCCTACATTCACAGCCCAATGAGAGTTCAACTATGTTGAGCGTTTATAATAAGGGGGTAAAATACCTAACCATGAGCCCTTGCTAAAGTGTATTTCCTCTCAAATTTTCTCTGAGAACTTCCTCCACTCTTCCTTAACCAATAGCCCCTTGTATATCTATACCAGAGTCTTCATACTACAAGTATGACAATCTTGCACTCATCAATATTGGCAGGCCAACTTATCGCTTTGATTGCAATGGCTATCACTATTATGGAATTGCTGGCTTGCACTAAAAAAAACTTCGCTATTCGGACAACCACCAATTTGTCCCACATAGGATGATTACTCCACAACATACATGCATAGGGAGAGAGAGCCTTCATGACATAGCGGTTATTGCAAAAAGGGATTTAGGGGAATTTGAGCTATTCAATTGAAGATTTATATTCAAACTATGAAGCACAGATACTACGAAACTACTCGTGTATGGGTATCGGATATTGATGCGATCCGATTCGCCCCGACACACACCGTATACAGCAAACAATTATCATGTAGTACCTAAATTGAATTTTTAAATTTCAGATGCGAGAGGGTTTCTTACGTGATGTGTCGGAATACTTTTGAGATATGGAGGGCGCTAAAATGAATTTTTTTTTATTGCATAAGTAGAAATTTAAAGGGAGAAATTGTAAAATAGTATCACAGCAAGGCAAACGAGATGCAATTGAACTTCCTAATTGAAGATTGAAGTTCATATGAGCAGAAATTAATAAGAGTTTTCACTTCTTTTTTTGGACTTTGGGAATGTATTGAACGCTTCATATTAGTTTTGTAGGCTTTCTTTTTGTTTGGAATGACTCTCGCAATTGATATGAGCTAAATGCTTGGTATTAGAAATTCAACTAGTCTTTTTATTTCATTTAGCCGTATTTTTATGCCTATTAGAAGACTAATAACAATGAAAACTCTTCACTTTTTACAGATATATATCCCAACATATCCGTATTCTACTTTTTGGGGGTTTTTTCGTACTACCATATCCGTATCATCCCCTGCCCTACGCTTCATAGCATTCAAATTATTTCATCTCAGGTCAACATCTACCCTAATGGAGTACATATAATAAGTCATGCAAACAGCAGGAGAGAAAAGTTTAGCAAATATTATCCAATACCCAGAAAACAAAGCCGTAGCTTACTGGGCATTTTCTCACACTGTGCCCAGTATTAAATCCACGTGTGTGTGTGTCTATATATATATATATAGAGAGAGAGAGAGAGAGAGAGAGAGAGAGACCTTCATGACAGAGAGGGCGTAATTGGAGTAAGGGGTTTGGGGGAGACGAAGAACGGGAGAGTGATGGATTTTAGGGACGGGTTTTACGGAAGGGGAGGCCCTCCACGGCACATCCTCCTGCAGTACAGCTCCTCCTCTCTTGGACATTCGCGACCACTCTAGGGTTTTATCCAACTGGTTTGTGTTACAAGAACTATCTGATACACAGAGATATATAGATACAGAGGAGTGATGATATGGGTTGCTTAGTTCTTTGACAATCAATTTGAATACGGCTGTGTTCCATTTTCTTAAAAAAAGAATTTTTTTAAAAAAAAGCTAATTTTAAACTAAAAAATTATGTGTTTACGTAAATAATTTTTCTACTAATATGATCTTGTTTGATAGATCTGGGTGCAAAAAAAATTAAAAAATTATTTTTCATTTTCATTATATTTGAGCTTAAAATTAAATTTTTTTTGAAAAAAAATTTAATTAGAAAGCATGACGGCAAAAAATGGACGGAAATGTTCTGAGTTAATCCCAACTTCTAGTGAACTTGATTGCTCATCTCCCATGTATACAATGTTTTGGAATGAAGGCGAGATGATAATTTCACATACTAACTCACATAGACAATTGCTGACTAGAAGGAAGTATAATAGACCCTTTAAACACACATATAATATCCAAACTCCTAGGGGTGTTCACGGTCCGGATTAGTTCGATTCTCTAGAAAATCAGTAATCGGACCATTTCAAACGGTTCTAGGAAATTGGAAACTAGAACCTAACCAATATATGAGTGGAACCAAACCACAAAATCGGTCCGATTTTGGCTCGGTTCCGGTTCCGATTCTATCCAATTAGCATCCAAATCTATCTCCGGTGTGTGAGAAAGATAGACGTGAGATTGAAATTATAAGGACTAATCCGTTAAATAAGGTTGCAAAGAATTAAAAGAATAGGAAGGTAATCTATTAGAATAGAAATGAAGGAAGAAAATAAAAACTTTCCTAACAAATGAGATCTCATCTCTAAATAAAGTAAGTTCAGCAAGAAAGAGATTAACCTACCAAATTACACACATTTATATATATATATATATATATTAGTTTTAAACGGTCGGGTCCGGTCCGGTTCTAACCACGGTTTTTTAATTGAGAACCAGTAATCGAACCAAAATTAACGGTTCTTATTTTTTTGGAATCATAACCTGACCGCAGAACCACAGAACCAGACCAAATAGGACGGTTCGGTCAAGATCGGACCGGTTTTACGATTCGGGCGATTTTCTTGAACACCCCTACGAACTCCTGATGTGGGACCTAACCCAATTGACGCAGGCCCAAGAGGCTCGTCACTAAAGATTGGGATCACGACAAAGGGCCCAAGGAGCCTACACTAGTGATCAAACACCCAAACCACAACGAGTGGGCGAGACTTGGTTGTTTTGGAATGAGAGCAAGAGAGTAATTTCACATAGCAACTTCACCTAGGCAATTATTGACTAGAGAAAGGTATAATGAATCATTTAAACACACACATAATACCCAAACTCCCGATATGAGAGCCGATGTATACAATGTTGACAACAACCCCAATAGGTGTTTTTTTGGCGCCAAAAGAAGGGTAGTTTTGACATTTAGGCTCCGTTTGTTTCAATGTAAAATATTTTTTCAGAAAACAAATTTTAAACTTTTATTTTTCAGTATTTGGTTGACATATGAAAAATATTTTCAGAAATTGATAAAATAGTGTAGAGAGAGAGGGCTTAACGGTGGAATTCAATTCAAGGGGGGATTTGTGGGAATTGAACGTGGGTTAAGACTAACAATCGAAGAAATTGAGCAGTGAAAATTATAGTAGATAGCAGTAGATTTATTTCAGAAGATAACTTATAAAAGATTTAATGGTAAATTAAAATGGAGTACTTAAATACGAAACCAAGCATGTCCTACCTCTCCTAAAGAACCAGTTTTGCCAATTTATCGCTAGGCAATTTTGGCCCAATTTGGACAGTTTTGCCCCTAGATTGTTTGGCCGTTGTTCTTGGTTGGTGGTCCTCAATTGTCATTTTACGTGTTTGGTATTGTGGAGCACGTGGCACGATGGGGTGAACTTCAACAGCAAATAGCCACATAAAAAGGCGTTTCTTCTCTATCGGAGTTGTACGCACGTCAACATCGACAGAACCGCCTGAGCTGCTCTCTCTCTCTCTTGAGCTCTTTCCACTACAAACTCCCAAATCAAAGGTTTTCCGTCACCGAAAGCGAAATCCGATGTGTTGGAACCAAAGCCCAGATGGGACGGTGTTTTTCTCTTTTCGATTTCTTTTTCTCTATCTTCCATTTGGAGCGATTTCTTTTTCTCTATCTTCCATCTAGAGCGATTTCTTCGATGTCTTGTGCGAGCTCTATTCGGTCAGGATTTCGGAGCACCCAGGTATCTCTATGTGTGTGGTAATCGTATCACCAGTGTGTTGATTCATGCATTGGTGTGTGTCCATTTTTTTACTGTTGTTCATACAAATAAATTTATTGCACAGCCTTTGTGTTGAGTTATCAAAAGACAACAGAGGGTTTGTTTTTTATATCTTTTTGGGTGTTGCTTTTTTTCATTTCTTATTTTGTTGGGATTTACTTTCTAGGTTCAGCTTCTTCTACAGGTTTTGTGTTGATTTGGATTTAAAAAAAAGGAGAGAGGAGGAGAGGGATATGCTGTCTTTGGGGTGGATTTGTGTTCTTAGTTTGTGCATCCATAGATGCTTTTGGGTATCAGTTCTGTTCCAGCATGTTTTCCTTTTGTTTTCACTTTCTATAGTCGTGTGTGGTGTTTGATTTTGGGTTGCATGTGCTATTTTAAGCACTTATGTGGGTTTGATTTTCTGTTACATGTGCTGTTTTAAGCACTTATTAGAAATTGAACTCTAAAGAATGAGGCTTATAAGCAGAGAGAGAAGGAATTTTTCCAAGGGTGGTTGACCTCTCTTCAAAAAAAAAAAAAAATTTCCACAGCCCTTTATGTGTGTGCGCATGCGCATCCCTTGCGTTCATATGTGTTGACAAAATGGTACCCTCCCCATTTTGTCTTGGCTTGGCAAGTCTGAGGACCTGTGTGGCTGTGGGAGAGTAGGCTGATTGGTCCTCTCTCAATGGGGCAACTGTTTTTGCAGCTATGGTGGGAAACCTCATTTCTTCTGCTATCAAAATGCAAATCTGAGCCTCAACTCTTTTTTGTTGAGAAAATGGGACCGATTTCTTGGCTTGGCAAGTCTGAGGGCCCATGGGATAGTAGACTGATTGGTAAGCTTATGATGTTCTCAAATACAAGGTAGATAAAGCTGATTGGCCAAATGCTTACGTGGTTGGTGTTTAGGGTGTAAACAATTGGGCCATTTAATAGAAACTTTCCTTGCCACATATGAATATGTTTTGTTCAGATGGGTTAGTCTAACTGATTGCAATCCATTAGTGTGATGTGGAATAATGCATTTGTGAGTTGGAAAAGTTGGACATTCAGTAAGTCAGACACCATTACTGTTATGAATTGCTATTGACACGGCCATAAGGATGCTTATAAGTTTTGATACATCATACCCTGCATGTGAATTTTTCATCCGATGTATCAAATAAGTTAAGTTAAAATGACAAGAAAATGTAACGATGTCAGAATAAATAACCCTATAGTTTGATGTATTTCACCACTATGCATCTGCTTTTATTTTTCAATAGGCCTGTACAACTCCTTGATTTACAGGGCATTTTTGCAGAAATTCTTGAATTTTTTACAGGAAAGGGACTTATCTTAGCTGATGGGGAGATATGGCGTGTAACGCCCCGAATTTTGGGTACGTTAAATAAGACAATTTTATTGAAATTTCAAAATAGAGTCTAGCTCTTTATTACAACATAACCCCCACAGGAATACTTTTATTACAACAGGAAGGGAAACTAAGACTTCCTAACTACAGCTTCTCTTGCTTCTTCATCCTAGCCAGCTCCTCAGCTCCGAACGCCTCCAAGTGAACTGTTCATCTCGATTATCCACAAGGTCTGACACATTATACCAGTGTCGCCACCGATATAATATGTCAGGGTCACCAAAAAGGCAACACCGTGAGCTACAACGCTCAATAGGAAATTCTTACCTACCAACCTTACAACTAACAATCACATATCCAAATTCGTTAATCATCTATCATTGGTGTCCAATGTTTCAGAGTTTCTTCTACGCGATTCATCGTAGACCGTGTCTCCATTTTCCACTTATAAAACAACCTTTCAAAAACATTTGCATTGGCTCCGTACCGCGGATAACCAAGCCTTTCAAAATCTTTAGCATTGGCTCCGTACCGCGGATAACCAAGCCATACACGCCCAACCTCGGTTCCGCCGTTCCGGGTCCCCGAGTATCCTCACAATGGTTCCGCCGCACCAGGTTCCCATTGGCACACATTGCATTGGCTCCTCTCCGCGGATAACCAAGCCATACCTCACCATGGTTCCGCTGCTTCAGGTTCCCATGGGAACGCACAATGGTTCCGCCGCTCTGGGTTCCCATTGGCACACACCCTCACAATGGTTCCGCTGCTCCGGTTTCCCATTGGAACACACACACACCTCACACAATGGGCAAGTCCGGCCACATTGCGGTTTTCAAAACATTTCAACCTTTTCAAACACACCCTAGGTGTCATGTTTCTACTTTCTCGATTCTCGTGTCTCGTTACATGCAAAGACTCCGTGGTAGGACAAAGTAAGTATGAAACATTCTAACAAGGTCATCCAACTCTGTAATATATCATAAGTAACTCAAGCAATCTATGCATGCTCATAACCGTCGTAAAGATCAAAATACAAATACTTGATATGGAAAGTAAATAAAGATAACTTACTTTGAAATGGAAGATAACGTGATCTTACATATACATAGGGTTAGGGTAAGAGTATCCTACCTTGATCCGAAACTAGTCGGGGCCGAATAAGCAAGTTGGAAAATCCTACGGGCGGTGAAACTTCCGAATCTGGACCGAACTTCGGACGGCAGTAACTTGGTCAATCTTTGGCCAAACACGTTCGTTTTTGGCTTGAAATCGAAGCTCTCGAAGCCCTCTACAACTTTCGTGAAGGAAGTTGATCCTAAAAACCACTCTAAGTAGGAGAAAAATGGTGAAAAAGGAAGTGACAGTAAGCTGTCAGGAAATGGAAATCCGAGAATTTCACTGAACTTCGGATGACAATATCTTTGTTATTTCTTAACCGATTGGGGTGGTTCTTGGGTCTAACTTCAAGGTCTCGAAGTGCTCTACAACTTTCCCGAAGGAAGTTAGTTCTAAAAACTAATCTAAGCAGGAGAAAAATGAGGATTTTTGAAGGGCAGTAGGCTGCCTGGAACTGGAAATCCGAAATTTCTAGAGAGAAGGAAGAGCAAATGTTTTGAGGAGTGAGTTCAAGCTTTGGAATGGCCTTCTATTTATAGGCAAAGCCTTGGCCCTCTCCTCTCCCTCTCTCTCTACTTTAAATTTTGACACTTGTCATGCCAACTAGAAAGATCAAGGTCTAAATCCCTAGGCTTGCATGGCTAGATTGTGATTCTTGCAAGACTTGATGGGCAAGGAGGTGTGAACAAGATTAAACAATTGGTAGATGTACAAGAGAGGATAATGGAGGTTAATGGAGGGTTAGTTCCTTAGCTATGAAGAAAGATACACCAAGGATATGAAGTACAAAGAAAATCAAGGTGAGTACAACTAACTCTCCTTCTTCCTTCCTTCCTCTCTCTCTCTCTCTCTCTCTCTCTCTCTCTCTCCGGCCTCTCTCTCCTCTCTCCGGCCTCTCTCTCCTCTCTCTCTCCCTCTCTTGCTCAAGTACACACACACACACACATATATATACAACCATGTACAAGAAAATAAATAAAATAAAGGTACTTTTGTACCAAGAGATCAAAGACTAGAAAGATTAAGATTTTTACCAATAAACAATTAGTTGGGCACATGTGTTCTTAGCCAATTAAATAACAACCAAGTACTAAATTAATATATACATAAGTACTTATGTATCAAGGAAAAAATCAAAATCCAAATAAAAATAATACCAAGGGTACTAATGAAATCTTAGGATTTTAAAGGCTAAGTACTTTCCAATTAAAATAATGGGCACTTGACACATAGGGTTAAAAGAAAATACTAAATTAATAACCCATGTGCTTGGTTGGAAGAACAACCTATTACCCATTGGGTAATAACTACCCTAATTTTTATTATCCAATGGATAATAATTGCTAGAGAGATTAAATATTAAAATAATCCAAAAAGGTATTTTAAAGTAATCAAAAAGTTACTTTTTAATATTCTTAGTACTTTAACCAAGTATACATTTAATATAAACAAATGGGGTTCTATTATCCAATGGATAATAGTTTCCCTAACCTTTATTGTCCAATGGACAAAGAATAAAACTAATTTGATAAAAAGAATAATTAATTCTTAGTCTAGGGTTCAAAAGGTTCACGAGGGGCAAAACGGTCATTTTGCGGTTAGATAAAAGTAACTAGGTAGCTTTCTAGCTTAGTTACTTCAACTAGCTGGTTAGAAGCTGATTAGGCTTGCTAAGTAGGCTAAAGCGCAAAGAAATCAAATTTGAAGGGCAAAAACGTAATTTTGACAAACCACAAGGAATTTAAGGAATTTAAAATAAAATTCAAATATTTAACGAAATTTTTAACGACCGAAAATCAGGATCGTTACATGGCGTGTTAGACAATGTGCAATAGTCCCAGCATTGCATCAGAAGGTATCATGATGGCTTCATACGTTCGCTTCTGTTTGGTTTGATATTTTTCCTTCCTATATTGGTGTTTGGTGTCTTTTTTAACTCCGTTGGTTGAAAATTGCTAGTTTGTGAAATTCCCCAAGTTCAAACTATTTTAGTTCCAGCTTATTTTCGAAGATAAGATCGCTCTATCTAAGTATTGTGTTATCCATATAATCTCTGGTTATACTTATAGGATGTAGCAGCAGTGATTAGATTGTTTGGACAAGCTACAGATGGACAGTGCCAAAAGCTCGATGAGGCCGATTTAAACAGAGAAGAGTTGTTCAGTTGAAGGCCTGCTAATTGTTCCTTAAACCCAGTTGGGATTCTTGAGTCTAAATTTCTTGGGTTGGTTCTCCATTATTGGTATTGGTAAATATGATTCTTTTCCATGTTTGGTTGCTGAGAAAAATGCAAAATGAAAGAGGAAAAAAATAATATTACATGCTCTTTGATCTTTTTGCTTCTATATTTTTCATTCAGCTTTGAATCTTTTGATTCTTGGATCATAGTTCTTGTAACAATTCTTGGATCATAGTTCCTCAAGCCCTACTATTTTCTTGCTTCTTAGAATTTAATGGGCTTGTTGAATTTTTTGTTAGTAATTTGTTTTGAGATGTGAACTGATGCATGAAAAGGTGGATGTGTCATTTAAGTGGTGATGTGGAATGCAGAAATATCTTCTCAAAGATGGCGCCATGGACAATCAAGAAAAGCAGAACAGGTTCAGTACCCTCAAGAATCATAAAATCTGTGTCTGCCTCTTTGAAAAACTTCCAAATTTTGACAATTATGTAGTTTGAGGAAAAATAGGATTTCCCCCCTAAGAACTAACTATTCCTGATCCCTTTCCCTCACTTGTATCGTCACAAAATTTAAGCAGGAACACGGATCGCCTCCGGCATTGGAGTGTTAATCTCGATCATCCACAAGTTATAAATGTGTATCCTCACTATAGGTTTGTCCCTTACATGAAACGAGCTTTTGCTTTGTGTGTAGACTGCTTCTTCCATCACCTTCAAACCTTCCCAATCGTCTGGCATGAATAACTTGCAATCCAAAGACTTTTTGCTTTGTCTAACTTGCCCTAACTCTACTTTGATGCTAACTTTTTTGCAATTGTATAGATAAACCTGTAGTCGTAGTTGTGCAGTTAGTCATGTGTAGCAAAACTTTGCAGACATCTACTTATGATCAAACCCTTGATCAATCTTATGTATACAACTTTTGCTATGTTCATCCACATTTATAATTTTAGAAACAATCAAAATCGATTTCCACAACGGGCATGGCACACGTGCTTTGAATGTCACAATGCACCTAGTAAGTGATCAAGAACAAGATAACTCAAAAGACTCAATATCGAGCGATATCTAGAGAGTGAGAGCCTCTCTCTCTTCCTTGAGAGAGAAAGTTAGCCGCCCACCCTCTTCTTTGTCTGCAGCTTCTACCTCTTTTCTTCCTCATCCTTCTTGCCTCTCCTAGTGCTCTCTCCCCACTATGGTAGTGTGGTGGTCAAGACTCTCATCCTTATGAGGCATATTCTCCCACCACCCCATCATTTTTGAACCTTGGCTACCCAGATCTGGTTTTCAGATATAGGGTCTTTGGCTCTTAGATTCGATCAGCCTTGCGACAGATCTATGGGTTCTTTTGCAGCAACGACTGCAGTAAGACGAAGGGACGTTGAGCTCCAGTTGCAATGTGAATTCTCCATTTTCCTCCAGCCACATTCACGAGCGAATCAATAGTCTCCATCAACCCAGCTGTCAATAGTCTCCATCAACCCAGCTGTCAATTTGATTTAATTTTTATGGTTTGTTGTTTTTCTTTGCTTGTTCGGATCTTTTAGGTCGGTTGTATTTTGCAGTGTTTGGTCATGAATATATATTTGTGCTCCTAAAAAAATGACTCAACACCGTACTCCGAGATGCTTCGGAAGTGGCAGAGCTATTGCTAACTACGAAGAAGACATACAAAAGGGGGAGGATGACTTAATCGATTTTTTGGCGAACAGAGAACTAGGGTGACCTCTGATAAAAAAATAGAAGAAAAACAAAAGAAAGAGAACTGGAGAGAGTGCACCAAACATGGGCCACATGGCCATGGCCGTTTCAAACATTGGCTGCTTTAGGCCCATCATGTTTTACTTTTAGTTTGTCAAATATTTCGAAAAATAGTTTTGACCCCTTATCTTTATACTCCGTAAATCTATAAATTCAATTCACCCTTGTTATTATATGTAAAAAGTTCTTTAAGAAACACTACATAATTGGGCAATCATATATACTAATAAAGATAAAAAAGAAAAAGAAAAAGAAAAAGAAAAAGAATGCATCAATACAAAAGCTGAGTGCAAGAATCATTTTTCAATACACCAAAGACATATAGCGCACCCGATCCTCACCTACAGAATTCTAATACAAAGATTTTTGAAAGAAGCGAAGTTACAAATTTGTGCATTTTACGAATGACCAAGAATAAAAAGGAAATAATGTGGGAAAAAAATAATTATAAACAATTATCACGACAACGCGAAAATGCTCTCCTACTTCCACGAAACCCATTAGAAATCAATCGACCATAGGAAGATAACTCCCTGTTTGTGCATCTAAAACCAAATAAATGGTTCCAACCTTCGGAGGAGCAAAAATACAAGAGATACTTCACAAACCATTTTACACTGCAGCATGCTGCCACCAGCAGCTATTTATGCATTCTTAGTTACACTGCTTGCTAAAATAATTGAGTTTGGAAAAAAACTGCAAAAAGAAGCCCAAGATAGAGAAGCCAAGCCAAGTAATGAGTTAAATCACATTCACATCCTCTCTCACCCTCCTTGTGCAGCAGCGGCGGCCAATCTCTGCCACTTCAATTCCCGCCACTCTTCTATCTCTTTTGCCCTGACCTCTTTCTCTGCATATTGCCTTTGGCACTCCTCAAACAATTCAGTATCCATTACAGATAACATTTTGCGAACATTAAAAGTCAACCCATGGACTGCCTGATTCCAGTGAGACTGAATGTTCTTCTCCAATGCATCGAAAATGATTGGCAAAAGGATGCTCCGATTTTTTGTAATCAAGCCCACAATGTGGTCATTGTTCCATAGAAAAAGAGCTCTTTCAGCAACCTGCAGCATGAAGCTGGATGAGAACATAGATAGGGATATTTCAAAACCAAGGTACTCTGAACTAAAAAATGCATCAAAGAAACTTGTATCAATCAATAAAAATCTCAAACACCTTCTCTGCAGAATTTTACCATAAGACGAAAATAGTAAGAAAACATTGTATGAACAAGGACCAAAACAAGAACTAATATCAAAGTTGAATAAACCTAAGATATTAAGCCCAGAGTTCTAACAGACCAAAATTATCGCACTCAAATAACTAAACACAAATAAGACTTCTCAGAGCACGAAATAGATTTTGCTATTAAGCTCTGACCACGGGCCCCATAACAAGAGGGTTAGTTACAGCCTTTCAGGTGTACTTTCGGGGTTTGCTCTTCCATAACATAGTTGTTTTGACCCTTTTGGGATTAACTTTGGTTGTCTTATTTCTCTAGTCTATGATCTAGGAATGTCCACATCCACTTCTTGGTCATATGCTAGTCACACTGATTATCTAAATGCTTTTACATTTTCCAGAGGTCGACTGTACAGAACATTTTCACTATTGTGGTCGCTGCAGCCCTCCTCCTCCTCATACATTGTTACCTTATCTCTTCCTCCTCCTCCTCTTATTTCTTTCTATTTGCAGGTTTCCCCCATACCTCAGTTCTCAGCAGAGCTCTCCCACCCTCTGCTTCTTCTATATCTCAGTACCTTCTTGTCAGTTTATCCTCCTCCCCCACATTTCTTCCCTTCCCCTGTGCTGCATCAAACTTTTTTTACTTGGGTTAGGTATTTCAGCCCCTTTCTGGTAGTGACTTAATTAAGCATAATTCTGTCCTCAAATTATGTGGCAGCTTATTGTTTTGATTCCTTAGTTGGGAATGCGGACCTGCAGAATTTTCTGTAGTTTGGCTTCGGCCTCCTAATTTTCAGAGAGTTATCCAACACAGTCATATTGCATGTCTTGTAAACATAGGCTTGCGTTAGTTTTGGACAAAGATTTGTATTTCGTGGTAAACGAACACCACCAGGACAACAGTCTTTTTGGTTAGAACAAATCCAAAAACTTTTGTAACTAGAAAGATACGAATGATAAAGATAGATCTAGAAGGACTCTATTAGGAGGGGCTTTCCCCCTTCAACAAACCGGTGGTGATCTCACTTTCAAAAGAGAGTCTCGACATGACGGTATACACATAGCCCCATAGCGGAGCTAGATGACTGACCCACCGGACCGGAGGCGGCTGAGAAAGATTTGAGATTCCATAAGTAACTTAGTGAGTGCTTTCTAAGAATGGCTTGGAAGAAGAAAATAAAATAAGAACAACTGTGTTGGTCATACTAGATCGACTTTCATGCAGGAGTAAGAACTAGCATGAAAGTTCCATTTCAGGGAAGGACGACGTACCATGATACTTTCTGTTTTGTCAAGTCATGCTTTGGTCTCTGGTTTGATGGTTGTACGTGCTTAAAATCCTATACATTCCATTTTGTTTCTCATTCTAGTCTTTCGTGACACTTCAGGTTTACTTCCTTAGAGGTGTTCTATGACGATGTTCAAAAAGTCTAAGTAGGTTCAAGATCACAAGTAGGGGTAATCACTTTTCGATCTGACCGGGTTCACTCTAGGCCCACCACCCAACCCGATCATATCGGATGGGAAATTGAAGGACTCGATTCCAACGGTGTCGTTACCTGACCCCAAAGCGGTCAGTTTGTTTGGGCTGCAATTGTATTTGGACGGATAGCTCGGGTAGACTCTTTTATTTTCCCTGTTTATTCCCTTCTCATCCCTTCGTTGTGCAACCCCAAAAGAACAAGCAATCAACTAAAAAGGTGAGAAAAGGTTATCTTTGCTTACGGGGATCAGGAGAGAGATTGAAGCACTTAAAGGGCATCCCTCCTCCCAGTTTACCTTAACAGAGGGAGAAAAATGGAGGGATGAGAAAGCCCTCTTCTTCTTCGGACACATTTGGCATGGTGCTAGTATTTCTTTTTCTTTCAGGTTCTAAGACCCTTACCCTTATGCGTGCTGGCCCAATGATCTGGACCACATATCAGATGTTTTTACCTACAAGGGCCCGTCACCAGGGATGAAGTCAACTTGCTTCTGATTGAGCATGGATCGATCCAGAATTTTCACTCATCTTTCATGGATGTTGATAACATCCTTCCATTCAGCAGCGCCTTAGGATGGCATAGCCTTTAAGTGAAGGGCGTATGTTCGCAATTCATACAAATAGAACGCATCGCGTCTACTTCTATATGGCAATTACATTCGAATCAATTGCATGGGGCAGCTCGTTCAAACAGTTGAGAGAATGTTTGGCGCCCAGAGTTCTCTCCGGGAAATATAGCCATCCCTGACGTCAATCCCGCGAGCCTTGCAGTAGGGGGGAGGGGGAATAATCTGAAGCTTGTACTTCTTATTGTTAGGCACTCGTCCATACAGTTCAACTGGTTCAAGAACCTTTGTGTAACAACCCGATCCTCAAGCACCTCAACAAAGACATAACAAGTTGAGGGTTGTACGCCACCAGCTCAATATAAATACCAAACAATTATTGAAAACCATCACCCACTTCCTTAAACATTTACATAACTTTACAAATACACTTCCATGCACATACCCTTCTCTTTTTATTTTGGTCTCCTCTTGAGAGTTTAACCAGCTAGTTCCTTTCCAGGAACTCCCCCTCCAGCCTCTTCTCCCTGCTTTATATATACTACGAAGCTGTCTCATCAAAGAGATCTAAGGGACTGACACTTGGCCATTTAATAGTTATCATTTTCTTTGTTTCCTTCACTTTCTTGTCTCTTTCTAAATTACATGAAACTTGTATCTACACACATGTCAGTCAAGCCACCAGCACTCACACAAACATCCAAAAGTTCACGTGCACTTCCATATCTATCCATTTCATTATTTGACTAAGTCAAACCAAAGGTTATTCACAATATAGCTTCATTAAAAGGCAGCAAATATTTGACCAAGGGTTCCAAAACATTAACGAAAACTTAATGCATTCAAGGTACGGGGTATTACACTTTGTGATTACAAGATTGTAGTATATGTCAGAGGAAATTATGGTTTTGTTGTAAAGAAGGTAAAAAACAGAACCTGCTGGAAGAGGAAAAGATTAGGCTTGAAAAGAGAGGCGAGAAAGGACGTTAAGGGCTCTTCTCTAAAGCAAATGGAATGGAGCCACCTATGGCATGATATGGATTATTATCACCACGCATCAGCCACTACAGTCGGTAAGATCAAATTTTACACTCAAAATCTTCACAAACTCACTACCTCTCCGTAATCCGACAAATCATAATGATTTGGACGCGCAGCTGACCCCAAGGATTTTAGAATTTAAGAAGTCAACCGCAGGCCTTTGGATCAGATCGAATCAGATTGGACGATTTCATCGGGCCAATAGGTTATTTGCTCACCCCTAAATCAAAAACTAAAAAGCATATGAACTTATGGCGATCCCTCAAAATAAACATCATCAAAATGCATGAAGCACCAACAGGGTAAAAAATAGGAGACAGCAGCCAGAACCTCATTAGGAATAGTAACTGGCTGGCCATATTTACCTCAAGTGAACATCTATCTAATAAAACACAAGGGTGTGGGGACCACACAAACACAAGTTGAAAGAATGGCTGAGATTCATTTAATCCAAAGGCTGATGTGTGCTCTCCAACTCTCTTAAGAAAATACTCACATTCTTACAAATATATTACAAAAATGTCATCAAATGATGGGTAGTGCCGTAAGTACGAGCAAGCACTAATGAAACATACAAAACAAGAATGCATGAGAAAGCATAGTACAGGTCAAAAAAGAACTACACATGAAAAGCGTAGAGCAGCCGTTTTGGCTACTTGTTCATATACGAAACTGATGGGCATAACACCCTCAAACGGATTTCCCATGAGAAAAGACTACTCGATAAGCAGGACTTCAAATGACTAAAAGGAGCATATGACCAGTCAACATAAATAAAAAACTCAGCAGAAACAAAACTTCAAAGGCTTTGTTTGGTTGACAGTTTAGTTTAGTTCAATTTAGTTTTGGTAGTGGGTGGCGAGAGAAATATAGTAATGATTGAAGAGAGGGGTAATGATTGGAGAGAGATAGAGAGAGATGAAAAAGTAATAATTGGAGAAAGAAGTAGGGTAATGATTGAAAAACTAAACTAAAATGCGAACCAAACACAACCAAAATTTTACATTCGTCACTACGAGAAAACTATGAGAAATCATATGCAGAAATTTGTCAACGAGCAGAAGGAGGAGAGGAAAGTCATGAGCATGCGCAAAAACTAAAATGCGAACCAAACACAACCAAAATTTTACACTCGTCACTGCGAGAAAACTATGAGAAATCATAAGCAGACATTTGTCAACGAGCAGAAGGAGGAGAGGAAAGTCATGAGCATGCGCAACAATTACTAACCC
>BPLS01031286.1:33940-45410 GCA_019656275.1 Rhododendron kiyosumense
AGAATAATTTTGTTGACCCTCCTTTAAAGATGGTGAACATTACCGTCCCTATGATTAATGGAAATTGTGTAGAGTCCACGGAATCATTTTACTTTTTGCTAATAACGATTTAGTTTGTAATAGAACTTACACAATTTTCATTAATCACAGAAAAAATTATGTTCATCCCCTTTAAAGAGGGTGAACAAATTATTCTCGTGTCAAACAATCCTCAGAACTAAGTACATTCAAAATTTTCGTCAAAGACGCGTATTTTCTGGAACTTTCTAACACAAATTTTATATGAACGACCAGGATACTTCGCTAGTAAAACTTTTGGCGACCAATGATAAATGATGTTCGAAAAAGAGAAAATATGCAATCACCACACCAAAAATAGCCTTTACCGGCAACTTTTTTTAAAATAAAAAGTGCTATTACTGGTTGTAATGAAAAACCGCCGCAAAAGATAATTATTCACGACGAGCGTAAAACCACCAGTAAAGGTGACTATTGACGGCAAAATGTGAAGCAGTCAGTAAAAGTAAATATCACCAGTAGTAAGCAAAACTGCCGATAATAAATTCAGAAGTAGCTTTACATGGATGGTTTCATAGTCAACTCAACACCAATTTTTTATTTTTTTCCTTAGAATACATGTTAAATTTTGGGAAAATAAAGGCCAATGACGTGTTTTGATAATTAATACCCGCCAAGAATATTTTCGCATTAACAAATATTCTTAGCATGTCCTTAGTGGGTATTAATTATCAAAACACATAATGGGCCGTCATTTTCCCTAAAATTTTTGGCAAACCTTACTTTGAACACCTAACCCAACTCAATTATCAATGAACACCAAATCCATAAATAAATGAACACCCATCCAAAAAATAGCCCACAAATTAACCCACTTTAAAATTGAAAGCCCAAATTTTAGCCAACTAAACAATCGCTTCACATAAGCAAAAATGAAGTTGCTACTTTGTACGAGTTACTTGAATCCTCGAAATTCATTTTCTACTTTTGATAGAAAAAAGTTGATCTGTCTTGTAGTTTCTAGAGATAGTATAACGTATATATTTTTGAACACCCTTGTAAGAATTCCTGGGAGCCGTCACTAGTAATAATGGCGGTATGTAATATAAAATATTGTTATCAATATTAAAAAACAGAACGGTTTTTGTCTAGACCTACAAACAAAGTAATATCCACGATCGCTCAATCAAATTTTGACATTAAGTTGTAGATGTCATATAATTTTTTTTTTAGAAAGATACAGAGAAGATTCTTTTCATTAATCTACCCCCACCCCTCCCTTTGTCCTCATTTTAAAGGTAAAATGTATCCATATTTATTTAAATGTTGCATAACTCATGCTATGTGTAGCTTATGTTTGTCCTTAGAGCATGTAATAATTTATTTACGTTAAGATTATATTACGTTCTAGCATGCTTTTAAGTACGGGCATCCGCTAGTTTTTATAAAAGTCACAAAGTTTCATGAAGCTGAGTAGCTAAGTGCTTGAGTTACCATTCAACAGGTCGCGGATTCAAATCTTAGCTATTCCCTTCTAAAACTTTTAAATTTGAATATCGTGGGCTGGTTTATTAGCAATCAAAGGTTGATAGAGTACATAAAAAGGAAATATGAAATTGTCCATAAAAATGAAATGAATGATTTAGATTCACACTAATGTGTTGAAATGATTCTGAATCATTCATTTTATATTCATGTATCCTATTATTTCGATTGCATAAACCAATTACAGGCATCTTTTCCATGTGCCGTGCCAACGTGTTGGTTTGGAAGTGAATAGATGTGTCCCTTCGCCAAGGATAACTCTGAACCATGGCTTCCTTTCGGTTGGCAGCCTGGCACCTATTCGGATAGCTGGTGCCGGTCTCGACATTTGGGTTGTCCAAGCCTAATTTTCTGCTTGGTTGCTCCTAAATATATATTTTTGCTGAATTTCTAATTTTTTTTTGTATACATACAAATATTTTTTTTTTGTTGCCCTTTGCCGGGGGTTGCCCGAGCCGACCGGCTTGTAAGGCTTACCCCTGGCTGGCCCTGCAGATAGCCCTCCTTTGCCTAAAACAACACGTCACATTACTCCTCTATACTTTGGTTTTTTGATTAATGGAGTAAAATTTTTTTTGCTGATAAAAAAAAATTCCCTGATGTCTTATTGCATTATTCCTCGTACTATTTTACAATTTTTCCATTCAGATAGAGTGTTTCAATACACACTTCTAATTTGACAAACTTGTAGGCCGGATCGGTTTTAGTGATAAGTCGCGCAAGCCGGTGGGCTTAGGCAACTCTTGGCGGCAAGGGACAACAAAAAAATCCTTTAATTTTATAAAACAAAGACACCCCCCCCCCCCCCCCCTCTCTAAGTCAACTTAGACTGATCACTATCAGTCAAACAAAGACCAACGACCAACTCATTCATTTTGAAAGGCACAAAAAAATCCAAATTTTTTAAAAAAGGGCTTAAAAAGTACAAAAGTGCGACAAATACAATGGTTATGTAAAACACAATACACAATCAATTTTCAGCCATCCATTGCTGTAATGAATAGTCAGGATTCGTTCAAACATTTCTCCATAAAAGTTAAACTTATCCTTGAAAGATTTTTTTTAAATTTAGACCGTCCAAATACATCTGAACGTTCAGAATTACACACATAATTAATACAACGGTTGTGAAAGTAGCATTTTTGTAAAAAGTAACTCCAGTCATTCTCGCCGTCCGTCCTCTCGCTCTCCAAGTCAACCTCGATTGATCACTATCAGTCAAACAAAACCAACCCTTTTTTTTTTTGGAACGGCACAAAAAAAACCGTAAATTTTAAAAAAGGCCCTTAAATGGCGTGCTTTCAAAAGAATCTGCAGTCATCCTCCCCAAGTCAACTAAAATTGATCAGTCAAACAAAGACCAATGACCAACCCTTTTTTTTTGAACGGTGTAAAGACCAATCCATTAAACAGAATTCTAAAACAAAGTTCAATTCTAAATCAAAGTTGAATGTTTTATGGTAGAACAAAGATTTTCCAAGCCATGATCGAAAAAATTAGGACTGACTGGGCATTATCTTTAAAAAAAATTGATAAATCCAATGAAGAAAAAAATTAGGAGTATGTATAGTTTTAATAGAAAAAATTAGAAAGTTTCTTGGACATTTGAAACCAATATTGTCGGGAGAAGTTGTAAAATCGATTGACAACCTTGATTTCATAAAGTCTTATTGGAAATATAGTGGTTTCCAATTGATATGGGTTGTTTATTGAATTTTGTTTACTATACCAGTCACAGTTATTTTGGTCAGCAGAGAGAAGTTTTTCGAAGTTGGAGTTCATAAAAATTTACCTTAGGATTGCCATGTCATAGGAGAGATTATGTGGATTAGCTATAAGCTTAATTGAAAATAAGTATTTGGATAAGTTAAAATATGATGATTTAATTGAAGAATTTGCTTAAAACAATGCAAGGAGAAGTTGTACGTTTTCTTTGTATCGGATCTTGTTCATCATAAATCACTATAACCAGGGTTGCATTTTTTATCGGAATGTAATTCAAGCTAAAAGCATAATGTAACCTTGTTTTTGTTTTTTATATGTCTTTTTTATTTTTTATTATGACTGAATTAATAGTAAGTAGGCAACCAAATTTGAGGTTGGGCTTGGACAATACATGTAGGGGCCGGCACTGCTTGTAGATTGTACGTAGTGCGACTTCACCCAACGCGATAGCGTTGCACTCTAGCAGACGGGCACCATTTGTAGCTTCGTAGAGAGGGTGATTTTGTCAAACACAAGCAAGCCTCCATCAAATTCTACCAATCTAACATTTCCAATTTCAAGTTTTAGTTTTGTTCTTTCAGTTTCAGAAACTTCATTATCGTGGATTCTGCAACTTGTGGATTTATTAATGTAATGTTTTCGTTTAATTATTTTTTGTGTAGTTCTATACCTACAGATTGCTTAGCAGGATGCATATCTAAAATTCACCATTGTTCTGAATCCTCTACACTGGATGAGGGTGCTCTTTCTTGGTAAAGGACTAAAGGGGTGGTTTGGCGTGCTGCAGTTTAAAGACAAAGGTTAAAATATTACTCTTTGCCTCTTTGGCTCCTTTAGGTTTACTTTTGTGTCAATTCTTTTCCTCTTAAATAGCAGTAATTTTCTTAATCAACTCTTACGCGGGAACTTTTCTAAATTAGTTCAATTAATAATTTTGGTTACTTGTGAAGCGTGTGATGGTTATTCAACTTATTCTGCATATATTAGTAATGTTTATGGAGTCTTGGATGTGATTTGGATGACCTGGCCAGATACATGAGTCTACCCTCATATAAATCTCAAATGATATGATAATATTATTTTTCACATATGTATGCAAATGATAGTAGCTGACAATTGGGATATATTGACGAGTTTATGGAGTCTTGGATTTGGTTTGGATGACCTGGCCGGATATATGAGTCTACCCTCATATAAATCTCAAATGATGTGATAATATTATTTTTCACATACGTATGCAAACGATAGTAGCTGACAATTGGGATATATTGACAGAAAATAAACTTTAACGTATGAAATTGAAAAAAAAAAAAAAAAAGACTACTTGAAGAGTCAAAGTGGGAAGAGGCAAATTTTTTGGGATCTACCCCACTATTAATTTAAGGTTCCACAGTTCTAGACATTAGTATAGATTATGGGAGACAAAAGAAATTTCGTTATCATAAAAATAAAAAATAAAATTATTACAATAGGAAAAGAACTGCATTAAGAAAGTTTCAAAGAATAAGAAAGCCTTCTATTACTGCTACTCGCAAAAATTCAACCTACCTTGTATGTACTGAAAAATGGTCTCTCTTTTTTTTCCCAAAGGTTGTAGTAATTTTTTTTGATAAAAGAAAACGTTAAATACATCAAGAGGGGCTATCATCTCTTTGAAGAGGAGATAAAAGCCAAGAGGTAGGGAAAATTTTCAAGTACGTACTAGCAAAGTTATCAAATCCGTTCCGTACCGGCCGGTACCGGTGCGTAAACGGAACGCAAAAAGTCATGTTCCGTACCGGTCAAAATACCAGCCTGTTCCGGTCAATACCGGACGTACCGGACAATACCGGTCTGTTCTGGGCATTTTCCGGCGTTCCGTACCGGTCTTTTTTTTTATTTTTATTTTACATTTTGTTTATATTTTACACTTAAAATTTTAAAACATGGTAGATATATATTAAATATATATATAATATTAATTGCGGTAAATCCGGAACGGTACCGGGATACAGTCCGGTACCGGTACGTACCATTCCAGTAGTGAAAACGGTACGCTGACCGGTACGGTATTGACAACTTTGCGTACGAGTCCCCCACCCTCTCACAGCATTCTTGACCATATCGTTAGCCACATAATTAACACTTCTAACAAAACTCACCTCCATCTCATCAAGATTAAAACTTCATACACTGGTTAATTAATGTAAATGAATTTAGGTAAAAATATATAAACACCTCCTCAACTATCATTTTTTCTCGTAAACACTCCCTCACATTTAAAAGTGCATATGGAGATCCTTTCAACTATTGGAAACGAAAAAAATGCTGACTCTGTTAACGGAATGAAAGAAATGACCAAGATACACTTTTTGATTATACCCTTAAAGGAAAATTTTTTTAAAAAATCCTGAAATTATTTACCCACCGCTCCGGGGAGAGAGGGAGAGAGAGAGAGAAAGGGGAGGTGATGGGTTAGGGGCTGAGTTGCGCGGCGAGCGACGAGCATAGCCTGTTCACGACTATACAGTTTGGAGACGTAGACTATGAAGGCCGTGCTGGAGGGTGACCCGAGCCTTGTGAAACAGACCACGCTGTACGATCGCCATTCTGCTCTTCACGTGGCTGCCGCCAATGGCCAGATCGAGGTGGGTTCTACGAAATTCTTGATTTTTATCGGAACTTGAAGGTTTTTCCTGATGGGTTTTGATTTGTTGTTGTGTTTCCAGATAGTTTCAATGCTCTTGGACTGGTCTATTAAGCCCGATTCCTGAAGCCGTTTCTGATGCAGATTATCAGGCCGTCGAGCCACAATCAGAGGAGAAACAGAAATGGCATCTTCTTCTTCCTACTTGTTTCTCAAGTTCTTGAGCAAAAACTAAACTTTCTCTTGCTGCATGCTTTGGGACTCCCTGCAGTGAGGAGAAAACACTGCAGTTTGCAGCCCCCAAAACGACGCCGTTTTGGGGGATTTCAGTTACTCCATTCACAAAAATAAAACTACATCGTTTTGATAGGTTAACCAGCCAAGTATGGTGAAAGTTGCAGAAGAATGAGGAGAAAGGGGTTTTCCTCGGTTGGTGTCCTCGTTGACAGGTGAAAGTTGCAGAAGGAGGAGAAAGGTTTTTTTTTTTAACTTGGATATCTTGCTTTTAATATCTTTTACTTGAATCGAAATAAACGAGCTCACCTCCATCGAAATGGTTTCTAGTTTTTTTTTAATAAAGCAATATGAATCCCTATGGGTAAAGGGTTTTTTTTGGTGAAGAGTAAAGGGATTTACAGTCCCAGTGGATAAACAGACTCACGATGAAGGATTTTTTTTTTTTTTTGATCCGCAAGATGAAGGGTTTGGTTCCTGAGTTTTGTCTGAGCTTTTGCCCTTTGATCCACAAGATGAAGGGTTCACAGAGGAAGTCGTTTCCCTGGCTATCATCTTCCTCTCAGAGCCCTAAACCGTTGTCAATTTTGGGGGATTTCTGGGCTTCTTTGTTTGGGAGTTGGGGAGAGCAAAACGACATAGTTTTGCTTTTGTGAATGGAGTGGCTGATATCCCCCAAACGACGTCGTTTTGGGGGGTTGCAAACTGCAGTCTTTTCTCCTCACTGCAGGGACACCGAGTCCGCATGGCATTGCCTAGCCTCAAGCATCGCACTTCACAGGCTCCATCATGTTATTGAAATGAATTGCTCTGGTTGCTCTGAAAGAGCCAATCGAATCATGAACCACCATGCCCAGTCCACCAGTTTTGCGGCGATTAATTATCTATTCTCCTTAAAAATTAATTTTAATCCAGCATGACTGTTTTTCTCCATTTGTTACATACCCCTCCAGGGTTTGATTGAGCGAAGACCCTGGGCGTTGGCTGCCAGAAGTCCATTGCATCTATAATCTAAAGTAGAAGCTAACTTGTAACATAAAATTTGTTCCTACGGCTTATCGCAAATACCCCGATTCATTTAGACTATGAACATCAAAAAAAAAAGTTCGCAAAGAGAAAAAGTACATAACCAAATTGAAAAAGCTTACTAGCAAGGTCAACAAAAAATACTTGTTTTAACAATTCAATGATGGCTTGAATTTATTTTCTTAACAGCTCGTGCGTGACTTGTAGGGTACCCTTCTCACTCTAGTAATTTTAAAAATAGCACTATTGCTTGCAGTATGATGGATGGAGTTTTTTTTCTTAGTCAAGGGAAATTTCTACAACTATTCTAGGAGTAGGAGAGGGGTTGATGGATGGACTTTTTATCATGGTGAAGGCAAGTTTCTACCGCTACTCGAGGAGTACGTACGGTAGGGGTTGATGGATGGATTTTTTTTCTTGGTCAAGGCAAGTATCTTCAATTATTCTACGAGTAGGGGACGGGTTGATGGGTGGATATTTTTCTTGGCCGGCCAAGGCAACTTCTTACAATTATTGTAAGCTATGGGAGAAAGGGAAGGGGTTGATGCCAGCAGGAATGTCGAGGTATTCTGCAATTTTACTCAGAGTTCAACTGAAAACAAGTACTCCACTTGGGGCTTCCTTGTATAATTGGGCGATCGAAAAAGGCAGCATTGGCATTTGTAAAGGATAATATGACAGCGAAAGTGATAGATTGGGAGGGACGGATTCTCAATCCAGCGGGGAAACAAGTCCTTGGCAAATCAGTGCTTCTTATAATGTCAAGGGCAAAGTATGGATTACCTCTTTATGGTTTTGTCATTTTGCAGATAATTTCATTGTGTTTTATAAAGGAAAAAATTCAAAAAAACCGTTAAACTTACACCCCAATGTCCCATAAGCCTCTAAACTTAACGTATTTTCAATTAAACCTCCAAAGTTTACAAAAACTTTACAATTAAGCTTTTGCCGTTAAGTTACAAACGGAAAGTGCTGATCTGTCCATCCCCCTTTCGTTTTGGAGGGAAATTCCTACACGTGAGCTGCACGAGTGTGAAAAAAGGGGCGTATAAACTCCTTGCTCTCACTCAGCTCTCTTTCCCAACAGAAGAAACAAGAAGGAAAATAGGGTTTTTGAAATCCCAATGGTTCCACTGTTTTAAACTCATCAATCTATACCTAGGGTTTCTTAAATCCTTTAAAAAAAATGGTTTGGATGATGCGAGAATATGGGAGTCAGCCTCCTAAACAAGGTATCACCTTTTGCACTTACCTTTTAGATATCTATGAATAGGATTTCGAGACTTTAGATTTTTATTTCTCATTATTTAATGTATAATAGTTGTTTATTGGGGTTTTGTTTGCTTGATTGTTGGTTTTTCAATTTTATATGTGTATTTGTTTGGCAAGCCAAATCTTTTGTGATTTATTTTGTTTATTGCTTGAACGATGTGCAGATTCTGAACATATCACAAACAAATGATGCTTAGAACAACACAAGATCGTAACGGCTACCCGTGCTTATTGACCGGAACCCTAGTTCGTCGTCGGAAACTTAATCTACAAAACAGACAAGGGGTGAGCACATATTTGCCTCTTATGGCAAAGGCCTTCCGAAGCCTAAGTTAGTATCATGTACTAAAGAAAACCTTAATTATTGGTAGGGGAATAGTATTTTTTTTTTTTTTTTTGAAAGGCAGTAGAAGAAATTATTAATGCAATATATTGCATACCTTTTACCTCTAGGTTAACTTCGTTTATATAGGCATACGTTTGCTTGCTGCTCAAGCATCCTTATTGCCCTAGGTTTCCTATCACGTATAGGAAATCTAGGATCCTTTGGATTCTCGTTTCCTTATCTGTTTATTTCCTTAGTCTTTTTAGGACTCCTTCCCATGGCTGGCCGAACATCCCATTCCCGTTAGGTATCTTGCCTAGATTTTATTTCTCCGGGATCTTATTCTTCAGAGTATATTTAATGTACTGAACAAGCCGAACAAGCCACCTCATTGCTAGGCTGCTTTAGGATCCTCTGGAAATCTAGGCTGCTTTTCCAAAGTTCTTGCTCCTGTTCGGCCACCTCATTACCGAACAAGCCACCTGGACTAGTGACATCACATGTTACTAGTCCTTATCAATTACTTGGACCAATTACTTCTCATGTCTTTTATCTGTATCTGCCAAATAGACTGCCTGGACTAATGCCTTCACATGTCACTGGTCTATATCACTGATCACCGCCTTCCACGACGGTTTATCGTATCTTATTTATTCTGTGGCCCCACGTACCACTTGGTCAGGCCCTTTCTGTGCCTGTTTAGGAATACCTCCCTACATCTGTTAAAGAATTCAAACTTTTTTAAGAACTTGAAAGAACTCATTGATATCTATTGGTTTGTGAAGAAAAATTGAATTTTTTAACAAAACATGCATTTTTTGAAAGGTTTAGGTTTGTGATCCGGACATTTATTTAGGGATAGAAAGAGTATGAGGTTCTCATAGTAATCCCTATAGGTAAGTGTTGATTGCAAACTTGAGATCGTCATATCAATTAGATTTAATAACAATTATAATTCATTCAATAGGGAGAAAATATTTAGAATACTGGAACTAGGGGTGTGCACGGGTTGGATGGGGCGGGTTTGGCCCCGACCTCGACCCGACATATCAGGTAACACATTTTTGGCCCCGAACCCGAACCCGAACCGAACAAGTGGGAATAACCATCCGCAAACCGATTTTTTACATCAGGTTGGGTCGGGTCTGACCAAAACCGAAGTAATTTATATGAATTGGTCGGTTTTGGTTGGGTCGGGTAAGAAACACAGCACCCCGAACCCCGAACCGAAATCTGATTTTTACCATAAAATGAACCCATACCCGACCGAACCACATGTTCGGACCCGCCCGAAACCCTTCGGGTCGGGTCGGGTTACGGGTTTTTTGCACACCCTTAGACGATGGATTCATAAGAGTGAAGAAAAAGATGCTTTTAGGGTGATTCAAGTTTGTTTGTGAGGTTGGTCAATAGTAAGGAGAACAATTCATTTAGGTACGGACGGACAATGAAACATCCTATGCCCGAATGTAGTGTTTAATGTTGAAATTTGTGTTTATCGTGAACAATTGATGATTACGATTCCAAATGCCTTTTAATTGGTGCGTAATTGGTTTGGATGATTCAATTGTTGCAAACTCAAAATTAAGTTGCATTGGGCCTTTAGGTATGGGTAGTTTTCTCACATTTTACTTAGGACACTTGAAACCATATCGAATATCGAATTTTTCTTCGAACCGTGCCTTTAGGTAGAGGCATGCGCTAGTATATATACATGAGCTAGCGTTGAAAATGTTTAAACAGCAGCAAAAAAAATTAAGTGTGCCAATTTTTAATCCGTTTGAACTGGTAAGAAGATTTTGTTATTTTGATCTTATTATTTTAAAGGGTCATAATTTGGTTTTGTCGCTAGGGTTCTCTGCTCCATGGGATCTTAAATAAAAAGTAGATACTTGATTATGAGAGACTTAGAGACAAAATTAAATTACGACCCTTTAGAATAATATGATCAAAATAACAAGATCTTTGTATCAGTTCAAACGGATTAAAAATTGGAGCACTTAAATTTTTTTGCACCGACTTTGCATCTCATTTGGTACCAAAACAACGTAGTTTTGGTGCCCTACAATCCTGCACTGCAGAGATTGTAAGGCACCGACTATTCTTTTCCCTATTTTGGAGTAATAAGTCAAATGATTTATTTTTTTGTCTTCATTTAATTTATTTTTTTGCATTTATTAATTTTTCTTTGATAACCAATTTTTTTTGAATAAAGACAAAAATAAGTCAATAAGTCAATTTTTCGTCTTTATTAAAAAAAATTGAGCTTCGATCGTTATTTTTCATTTTTTTGATTTCACTCGTCATGATGAAATAATAATCCTTAAAAAATCAACAAAAAACTAACAAATGCAAAAAAAAATAAAATTAAATAAGGACAAAAAAATAAGCCATTTAGTAACTTATTAGGCCAAAATAGGCCAAAATCCCCCAATGTGGGGATTGAAAAAAGGGAAAATAACGGCCCATGACGTGTTTTGATAATTAATACTTTTTAAGGACATGCTAAGAACATTTGTTAATGAACAAAATGTCCTTGGCGGGTATTAATTATCAAAACACGTCCTTGGCCGTCATTTTCCCTTGAAAAAAAGTGTCCAAAATTCATTCCTAGCCCAATTCCTCCTCTTTTCACTCAAAGACCTCGATTTTTCCAAACATTATATTTTTACATGCTCCTTTTATATATATATGTATAT
>BPLS01031286.1:65410-79751 GCA_019656275.1 Rhododendron kiyosumense
AGTGCCCAAATAATTCTTACCATAAGCAGAATCAACCTATATGTCCATATAAAACCAAACAGGTTTGCACATGCAAAACTTGGATTTATCTTGATGCCTATATCCCATAGTTGCGGTATCTCATTAAATACATGTTGTGTGAGATCAAATTCGATCTATCACCAAGCAATGTTAAAGATCTTGAATCTGATCCACCGAAATCATGAAATATACACAAAAAAACATCACAATCTCTGGACTAGAAAGATATCTAAGCAACTGATCAGATTGGTGCATGGGTGATCATAACGATCGACACCAAACTTACGTAGGATCCATTATGATCAGAACCAAATGCGATCATATACATGCTCTGAAATTTCTTTCACTGTATTGGATCAAAGAGTTTATAGCAAAACTAAAATCGTGATTGATAACTTGATAATTAACATTGAACGTGCTCATATGCCCAAATCATATATGCCTAAATCATACATGCAGTCCGAGATATATGTATGAATTCAACTTCAAGATTTGTATACTAAACAACATGAACTAGAGGGCGGCTCTGATACCACAGGTAAGATAAACAATATCCATACCGGTATACGCAACGGAAATAAGATCGAACTGACATCATGTAAGATAAATAATACCATACCGGTATGTGCAGCGGAAATAGGATTGAACTAACATCTAGCCATTGTTGTTCAAGTTGGACACCGAACACACGTATGAGATCTAGGTGTCTTCCAACCTATGTATGTCTTGAGTTGCCTTGATTGATGGATATCATAGGCTTATAAAATGCTAGGTTAGGGACCCTTAATCTTCCTCATGAAATCTTATAGTTTCCCTCCATCATGGAAACTTAAACTTAAAACTAGTAGGGATAGTGGAAAGCCAAGAGCTTTGAAACCACCACTACATATAATGTAAGTGGGCAACTAACTATAATCACACATGTGACTAGGTGGGCCCTAAAATATTTCTTACACTTACATGATTTCTTTCTGTATTTGCAGGTATGATGTTGCTCTTGACACAAACACAAAAGGAGCCAAACACTTGATAAGCTTTGCAAAGAAATGCAAGGAATTGAAGCTGTTATTGCATATCTCAACAGGTATGCAAAAGATAGGGTTAATTTCTCCAAGTATAAGCAGGGAAGTATATGAAATCATCGTCCATGCGGTGTATTTGTAGTTTATGTGATGTAATTTACTCATCATTACTAATGAATTTCTTTTCAATGTCAAAAAAAACAAACTAGTACCATTCATCCTTGAGAAGCCATCGAAGCTGGCTGCAGAAGGATGTGACTAGCATGATATGACTAGCATCATCCGTTCAGTAGATTGTGGTTTCTGTACTATTTGTTTTTTTTTTTTTGGAAAGCCTGTACTATTTGTTATTATAATGATTTTCTTGCCTTTCTCTAAAAAAAATGTATCATCCATGAGAATTCGCTGAAGAAGGCTGGCCATGGGGATCCCATTAGGTTTCATTGCTCATATTAATTTATACACCCGGACATCAGATGCACAAACTTTTTTTTTGCTTAGTAACTACTAACACTCCCCTTTTTACCCTCGCGTTCTCGTGATAAACACTAGAATCGTGAGGAGTCAAAAACTACATCAACATGGTAGTCGAGGGGATACAGTTCGGTTAATACTTCAAGTTATTTAGCCAGGACTACCAATCAGATGGATCAATACCCCAACTTGGGTGAATTGGGTCAGGGAGCTAGAGGACTTGCTTAGGCCATCTTCTTGCATAACGACTAGTAGATTTCATTTTCCTGTGTGTTTGGGCAATAAGAATATAGTAAGAAACTTGACCGGTTTTTGGATCTTGAGATTTAGAGAAGAAAGAATGTGAGGGAAAATAAGCAATCAAACTTGTTTTCCCTGATTCGGTAGAGTTATAAAAGTGAGAAGAAATGAAAAGAGAGTTGTAAAAGAATCCAATCTTTTTATAGTTCATCTATATCACTTGAACATGTATATTTCGTTTCTCATGCTTGGTTTCTTTTCTTGACTAACACAACAGTAGTGTAGCTTTACTTGCTCCATTAAGTGTTGGTAGTTTGCACAAATTTAATTTGCAAAAGCTGCCATGCTTTGAAGCTCCGCCATGGCAAAATGGTCGCCATATTCATGTCGGACATGTCTAGGATGGGGACAAAACGGGGTTTGGTATATGACACACCAGTTGGTGGTATGCTCAATTAATGTTGTTAAATTATAAGCAGGGTTCACGCTGGGGACCCGGGGACATGCTTCAGATGATAAAAAAAACTTGTTTCAAGAGTTAAATTTGGAAAACTTGTCACTTGCGTGTCTGATGTTTTCAGTTTGATGGATCTCTACTAGTTATGTAGAATTAGTGTTACTTTTATTGTGCCAAGTCGGTGTTAGTTTCTATTAGTCTTTGGTTTTTTTTTTTTATAGAGAGAGAAATATGAAAAATTAAAATAGAAGTTGTAAAATACGCAAGTAAATTTTCCTACTGACCCCGTCATGTTTGTCCCCCAGTTTTTCTTCAGTTGTTGTATTCCATGTCCTTATCCGTACTTCTTAACTGCCATGCACCAATACCTTGGCACAATATACACCCAACAGTTCAAAGTGTGATTTTTCTTAAACAATCTTTTGCAAAATAGCTAAAGGGAAAACTGCCACTAGCAACTGGTAATGGTATTCGGACTAGGGCATGGCACCTATGAGGTACATCATCCATTAAGATGACACTTTGGTCTTCAAATGAAGTTACTGATCGATGTTTGTAACTTTTTTGTTACATCAGTGACAAACTCCTCCACATAGATGTAAGTTTTGTTGCTCTTGCAGTTTATGTCAATGGTGGAAGGCAAGGTTGCATCATGGAAAACCCACTTCGTATGGGCGATAACATAGCAAGAGAGATGCTTCTCTTTGAGACACCGCAAACATTTGTCCCTGCATTGGATGTTGAAAATGAAATAAAGTTATCGTTGGTTTCAAAGAAATCTTCTGCGGAATATGCACTTGCTCAAATGATGAAAAACTTTGGGATAATGAGGTGAGATGGTTGTCCTACCTCTTTACTTTCCTGTTACCAAGAGATTGAGGCAAACCAATTAAACATTGTACTTGTTTAAGTATCTGTTGCACCAATGATCAGTTATAAGTTATAATTAATCATGTAACGCCCCCAAAATTAGGGTACGTTAAAAGGACATTTTATTTCAGAAAATAAAGAGAGTCACTGCTCTTATTACAACAAAACCCCCACAGGTGTTCAATATTACAAAAGAAAGGAAACTAAAGCTTCCTAACTACAGCTCCTCTTGTCTCTTCATCCTAGCAAGCTCCTCTGCTCCAAAAGCTTCCACAGTGAACTGTTCGTCTCGATTATCTACAAGGTCTGACACATTATACCGGCGTCGCCACCAATATAATATGCCAGGGTCACCACAAGGCAACACCGTGAGCTACGAAAGCTCAATAGAGTAACCCCATACCCGCTAACCCATAACTTACAAACAGATGATCATAGAAATCAAACTAATAACAATAGTACATCCACATTCTCATTGGTGTCCAAGTTTTACCGTGTTTCTCCTACGCGACTCATCGTAGACCGTGTCAATCATTTTCCATTTACAAAACCGTTTTTCGAAATCATTTGACATTGGCTCCGTACCGCGGATAACCAAGCCTTTCAAAAATATCTTTAGCATTGGCTCCGTACCGCGGATAACCAAGCCTTTCAAAAATATCTTTAGCATTGGCTCCGTACCGCGGATAACCAAGCCACACACCCAACCTCGGTTCCGCCGTTCCGGGTTCCCGAGTATCCTCACAATGGTTCCGCCGCACCGGGTTCCCATTGGCACACATTGCATTGGCTCCTCTCCGCGGATAACCAAGCTATACCTCACCATGGTTCCGCCGGTCCGGGATCCCATGGGAACACACACAACCTCACAATGGTTCCGCTATACCGGATTCCCATTGGAACACACACACACCATTCACATAATACCCTCGAAATAGTCATTATGTGGTTTCCAAAGTACTTCTTTGTTATCAAACCCTAGGTGCCATGTTTCTACTTCCTCGATTCTCGTGTCTCGTTAACATGCAAGACTTCCGCGGTAAGACTCTCCACATGCGAAATCACAAATCATGCTTCATAACTTTGAAATCAAACTAGCAAGATCATCTAATCATTTAGCATGCTCAAAACATAAATTGATGAGTTCAACATACTCCCCATCCTTTTCATTAATTCAAAAGAACATCTTTGGAATATTTTCATCGATAGCAATAGATAACCTTATCATAAACAAAATAACAAAAGTTATACTAGGGAGAATGTGTAGGGATTAATCTACCTTGATCCGAAACTAGTCGGGGCCGAATAAGCACGTTGGAAAATCCTACGGGTGGTGAAACTTCCGAATCTGGACCGATCTTCGGACGGCAGTAACTTGGTCAATCTTTGGCCGAATAGAGTCGTTCTTGGGTCTAGAACGAAGCTCTCTAAACCCTCTACAACTCTCGAGAAGGAAGTTAATCCTAGAAACGAACCTAGGTAGGAGAAAAATGGGGAAAAAGCAAAGGACAGTAGGCTGTCCAGAATTGAAAATCCAGATTTTTCACTGAACTTCGGATGACGATATCTTGGTCATTTCTTAACCGATTGGGGTGATTCTTGAGCCTAACTTCAAGGTTTCGAAGTGCTCTACAACTTTCCAGAAGGAAGTTGATCCTTAAAACTACTCTAAACAGGAGAAAACTGGGGATTTTCGGACGGGCAGTAGGCTGCCCAGAAACTGGAAAATGGTTTTCTAGAGAGAAGGAAGAGCTATTTGCTTGAGGTGTGCTTTGAAAGGCTTGGAATGGCCTTCTATTTATAGGCAAGAGCTTGGCCCTCTCCTCTCTCTCACTCTAAGTCTCACCTTGACACTTGGCAAGAGATCATGGAAGATCAAGGAAATCCCTAGGCTTGTAAGGCTATTTTGTACCATGGTGAGATTCTTGAATCCAATGGATGGTTGAGATGGAAATGGTACATGATCAAAGGGTCAAGAAGTTGCAAGGTGTCCAATAAGTACATCTAATCAAATCCCACTTTTAAGCACAAATCAAGGGAAAATCCTGGGGTTGCATGGCTACTTTATACCAAGATTTGATCTTGGATCAATTGGATGGCTAGGATGGATCCTTGGTGGCCAAGAAAGAGATTGGTACAAGATCCAAGGGTTGAAACAATTGCAAGGTGTCAAAGGAGTACAATGGAGTTTAATGGAGAGTTAGATACACCAAGGATTTGAAAGATCAAAAAGATCAAGGAAGGTACATCCAATCTTTCCTCCTTCCTTCCTCCTCTCTCTCTCTCTCTCTCCCTCTCTCTCTCTCTCACGGCCTCTCTCTCCTCTCTCTCTCTCTCTCAAGTACATATATATATATATATATACACACACATGCATGCATACAATGTATAGGAAATAATAAACAAAAAGGAACTTTGTACTTTGAGATCAAGGAAGATTTTAAAAGGCAAGATTTCCCATTAAAACAAATCAATAGGCACATGTGTACAAAGCTAATATTTAAGTCTCCCATGTGCTAGGGTGGAAGAACAACCTATTACCCATTGGGTAATAAATCCCCTAACTTCTATTGTCCAATGGACAATAGTTATTAGGTAACTTTTAAATTAAAATAATTGGTACTTTGGCACATGGGGTTAAAAAGAAAATATTAAATTAATCAACCCATGTACTAAGTTGAAAGATGAACCTTTTACCCAATGGATAATAACCACCCTAACCTTTATTATCCAATGGATAATAGTTGCTAGGGAGATTATAAAATAAAATAATCCAAAAAGGTACTTTAAAGTAATCAAAAAGTTACTTTTTACTATTCATAGTACTTTAATCAAGTATACTTTTAATATAAACAATTGGGGTTTCTATTATCCAATGGATAATAGTCTCCCTAACCATTTTTGTCCAATGGACAAAGAAATAAACCAATTTGATTAAAAGAAAATGAATATTAAAATTTCAAGTCTAGGGTTCAAAAAGTTCAAAAGGTTCAAGGGGGGCAAAACGGTCATTTTGCGGTTAGATAAAAGTAACTAGGTAACTTCCTAACTTAGTTTCTCCAACCGGATGGTTAAAAACTAGTTAGGCATGCTAAGCGGACTAAAGCGTCAAGAAATAATTTTTCAAGGGGCAAAAATGTAATTTTGACAAATCACAAGGAAATTAAAAGCAAATCCAAGTAATAAAAATAAAATTCAAATATTTAACGAAATTTTTAATGACCAAAAATCAGGGTCGTTACAAATCAGGGCAAATCGGTATGGATGGCACAGCACCTATGTGTTCACGAAGGCCATGGGAGAAATGATGATTGAAAATCTGAGAGGAGACATACCAGTCGTCATAATTCGGCCTGGTATTATTGAAAGCACTTACCGAGAACCATTTCCGGGATGGATACAAGGAAAGAGGTAACTGATAATGTTAGCATCTTATCAGTGGAGTAATTGTTTTGCATGTAAACGTTTTGATGCTGATATCTCTCCTTTCTCTCTTCAGGATGTTAGATCCAGTTATTTTGGGTTATGGAAAAGGTCAGCTCACTGGTTTTCCGTTTGACCCAAATGCGGTCATTGACGTGGTAAGTTTCATTGCATAATATCAAAATGCACAATTTGTTCTCGATCTTGGTCACTCCCTTTGTTAATATGGACCAGCTTCATCATTGGGTGGGGAGTTAGTTAACTTACGTAGCCAAAATGGATGCCATGTGGGCTCTCCTTTTTAGTGCTTAGAGATTTTTGCTTGTTATCTAGTCTCTTTGTAGATTTGATAGCAAAAACAATGGGCGTATGGTTTGTATGGTTAAGCCTTCAAAACGTGCTCGACGCAAGTATTTTAAAGAGATGTCTAGCAAGTCTTGGAAAAGGAAGTCTAGCATGTTTGGTTTAGTTCTTCTATTCATGTTTGTACAAAAACTATGCCTTCCCTAAGCCAGTGTTGGAAGTTTTAAGACGACGTTGGTGTTACTAGTGTATTTGAAATAGTACAAAGTTATTCGTAGTTTGTGATTGGAGGTTAGTGATCATGTTGGAGTGTAAAATGACATTCTCTGGTACTTGGGGTGAGACTGGCCACGCTTTTGAAGGTATTTATTCTTTGCTTCTTCTCGATATGCTGGGGTCAATTGAATTTTCTTCCAGAAACCTGACTAGTACTCAGCAATAATTGATAAGGCATTGTGGAGTTCTATTCGCCTTGAGCAGGCCAAGAAGTAGCTAGGCCCAAGAAGTATCAATGCACAATGGGTGTGATATTGGTAGCTAGGCCCAAGTAGCGAGCCTCATGCTGGAGTTATTGAACAGGATTATAATAAGCGAGAAAGAAGTTAGAAGAAATGAAGGAGGTTGTGATGTGATGTGATGTGATTGAGAGACAAGAAAGAATGATTTTCTAAGAGAGTGTCTGACCTTGAGGTTGTTGGCTTGGGAAGATTTGACCTTTCGGGTCATGCCTGTTAGGGTTTTAGAGGGTCAAGGAAATAGTTGTTGTGGATACCCCTTTTGAGGTCTCACCACACAGGATGGCCAATAAGCGACACTATTTGGTTTTAGACACCTATTGTAGCATGTCTCTATCGATAGTGCCCATTGCGGAGCACATTGCTTTGTTTGGAGTCGCCACTTGGTTTTAGGAACCAAGAAACTAAATCGAGATTCTAAATTCGGGAGCCGAGGGTACGATGATGAAGGGAAGGTGTTACTCCTCTTTGCCCAACCAAAAGGTTGGTCTCTAATTGTTTGACATGAAGGGTTTCAATTTATTCCATTAATTTCGCAAATAAGCCATTAAACAGAAATGGGTGATAACAAGAAATAAAACTACAAATGGGGAAGAGGAAAGGGGAAACATGCAGAAACCAATTCAACAGACTATGGGGATCGCTAGAAACTTGTAGCGATTGACAGAACTAAACTAGCGATCGCCATTTTAGGTCTAGCGATCGGCACATGCAATATGCAAATCTGGCAACCACCACAAAAAGTTGTGTCAATCGTCACTCCTCATTAAACCAGAATAGCAAAAAAACAAAACAAAAAAAAGCATAGAACAAAAAAAATAGACCAAGTGTGTAACTTGAATCCGTCAGTTGCTAAGTGTGTAACTTGTAGCTTGGTGGTTTCCATCTTTTATGGATTAAAGATGGAAAGCCCCAGAATGATGAAGAACTCCTCTAGTTTGAAGGTTTCCCGGATAGTCTCTGTGTGTTTCGATTGCTCACTAGACTGTGGGGGTTGAATATTCAATAGATCAAGTATGAGTGTGTGTATCTCTGGAGAGATGTGAGAAACGTGAATATATGTGTGTGTGTGTGTGTGTGTGTGTGTGTGTGTGGAGAGAGTAGAAAATTCTGATTATAGGAAAAGACTTATAGAGTGAAAGGGGTTGGGTTAGAGATAATTAATACTAAGAGTTACAGTAATTTAGGGTGGCCCTAATGCCACGACAGGATTTGTTGCAGCCACGACTGTGCATAGTTTCTGACACTTCTACCCTTCAAAAAAAAATTCTCTCGTTTCATTATACCTTTGAGGACATTATACCCACTTTCCCTGCAATTTCATTATTTTCTCCTCCCTCATCCTAGACCACAACAATTCCTACAATCTCTCTCCCCCTCACTCACATTGGAATACCGCACTTCTCTATGCTATGTCCTCTTTTCTTCTTTCTTGAAAACCGAATTCACTGTTGTACATCGATCCGGTTTAAATCCCGTTTGACTTGTATTTCCATCTTGCAATCCGACCGCCGCAAGACTCACTTTTCTTGATAAACCTAAACGTAAGCATCGTAGTACAATGATTATTTTGCAAAATCGAGCAGCAATTGGTTTTCTGCCGGAGAGCCGGGGGTAGATCTGATGCTCGCAAAATCGAGAAGCATTTTGTTTTGCCAATTTTTGTAGGATAGTTGTGTGAGTTTTTAGAATGAGAAATTATTCGTTGCCCTTGGGGCAACAAATCATCTTTGACAGGTGGTGCTCTCACCAATCAAAATTTTCCCTGCTGACTTTGTGTCAGACTCTTGCCCCTCACTCGACAGAGAAACAAAGAAACGTAGCGGAAATAAACAGACGTTAGATTTGGTTAAGTGTTTCAAATTTCAATCAGTTTGACTTTGTGTTAGATTTGGAACACTTAACCAAATCTAACGTCTGTTCATTTTCGTTTGCTACGTTTGTTTGTTTCTCTGTCGAGTGAGGGGGCAAAGAGTTGACACAAAGTCAGCAGGGAAAATTTTGATTGGTGAGAGCACCACCTGTCAAAGATGATTTGTTGCCCAAGGGCAACGAATAATTTCTCTTTTAGAATGGACCTGAGTTGTATTGACTGAAGATTGAGCACTTTGTAGGCCCCGTTTGGGGGTTAGGATTGGGATTGGAGTAGTAATCCCATAGGACTATTAGTACTCTGTTTGGTAACAAAAAAAGGTCCGAACTATTAGTCCGTTGGGATGTATAATCTAGCCTTTAGGGGGGTTAGTATTACCCAGTGGGACTTGGTATTCGTAGTTCAATCCCAACCCATTTTTATTACTAATCCCTTCTCATTACCAATTTCTTTTATAAAATCCAATCTCATCATCTAATTCCATCTCAAACAAACATAATATTAATAATCACATCATCTAATCTCATCCCAAACAAACATACTCATTATCAATCCCTTCTCATTAACAATCCCATCTCATTACCAATCACAATCTTAATCCCATCTCTTTACGAATCTCATCCATGTATCGCTGTTATCAAATAGGATCTAATGGGACGGAGGTTGGGACGGAGGTAGGGTGAAGGAATTGTTCAGGTTTGTAGTTGACAAAGGAGAGAGAGAGAGAGGGGGGGAATGGTAATCATTTCATATGGTGTCAGGTGGGAGGGTGAAAATGTAAATTAACACAACTTTGTCGTGGCTCCAACAAATCCTATCATGGCATTAGCATCACCCGTTAATTTAATCTAAAAAATAGGCTTTGTTCAGTTAACATTTCAATTTTAGTTTTAGTTTTGTTTTTAATCATTATTCTATTTCTGTCTTCAATCATTTTCCTATGTCTCTAATTATTACTTTCTCATCTCTCTTTATTTCTCTAATCATTATCACTTTCTTCAATCATTACTCTATTTCTCTCTCCACCCACCACCAAAATTAAACTAAACTCTCAACCAAACAAAACCAAAACTTATTCCCATCAAAACTCTTTTTTAGATTGTTTAGAGAGTGTCGGATGAGTACAATTGACCGAATCGAAGTGTTTGAATGAAACCCTGCAAAGCTTATCTACGTACTGGAATGTTCTCTGCAAAGAACAATCTGGCAATCGCCACTTTTGATTCTGGCGATCACCACGTGATCTAGCTATCGCCAGAAAAAATGGCCAGCGTCAAATGGGCAAAGAGTTACATTGAGTACACTTAACATGCGGCCGCAACTTGTAAATATGGTGTCCGCAACCTTAAATCTGTTGTTTAGAGAGTGTCGGATGAGTACAATTGACCGGATCGAAGTGTTTGAATGAAACCCTGCAAAGCTTATCTACGTACTGGAATGTTCTCTGCAAAGAACAATCTGGCAATCGCCACTTTTGATTCTGGCAATCGCCACGTGATCTAGCTATCGCCAGCAAAAAATGGCCAGCGTCAAATGGGCAAAGAGTTACATTGAGTACACTTAACATGCGGCCGCAACTTGTAAATATGGTGTCCGCAACCTTAAATAAGCCTAACAGGACAAACTTCATGGGCTTGCTTTGGGCACTCCCGAACTCGGATTTGCGTGTTCTTTGGACCGTTGAAAAGCTTGTTGAGTCTACTTTCTAAGTTCTAACCCAAGTGGTTTGAATCAAAAATAATTTGTACAACAGATATGACAATTATACCTTAAGTGGATCAAAAAATGAATCATTTTGGCAAAATCCTCGTATCTCCCTTTTTTCAAATTGGATTGAGGCTTATAATATATCAATAAAAAGGGTTCTATATGTACGAAAAGTTGGTAGACTCCAGCCACAAAAATAAGGAAGTTTAGTTCATGAAAAGAGGGTTTGAAAGTAGATTGATTCGAAGAACGTCGGAGGCACTATGGCCAAAACAAGTGTCTGCACACTTCCACTCACTCTAATAAGTGTTATTTGCTACTCACATCCCTAGTTCTAAGGTGTTCCTTTGCTACTTAAGAGTTCCACGTAGTTCATAGGGCTTTTCACACTTCATCAAAGCATCCGAACAACCATATTATCATTGGAATTTGCCCCAGGCGGGGCTTAAACATTTGCCAAGCCAAATTAGGGTGTCTATAGTTGTGTTTCGCGATGTTCATCTTTTTGTTAGGTTCATCTCTCCTATTTTCTTTCGCATTTATTTTGGCATTTATTTTGGACTAGTGTTTACCCGTGCCTACAGCACTACCCACCCCAGCCCATGCCATACTCACCCCAATTAGAATTGAAATTACTATTTGAATCTTGATAGTGGCTCAAACATTATTTCAATTTTTAGGTATCCAAAAAATTTTTAGAAATCTATAAAAATTTTAGAAAAGATAAAGGAAAATAGAGAAAAGAATAACCAAAACCAAAAAAGTACCACATATCAGAGAAAGAGCAAGAGAGTATGTTACCGAGGACAGTGGATTCCAGGTTCTGAATGACTCACAGGTAAGGGTGATGACTATTTGTGGCTGGACAATCAGAGGAGAGACTTTGGAGAGAGAGAGAGAGATAGAGAGAGAGAGAGAGAGAGAGAGAGAGAGAGAGAGAGAGAGAGAGAGAAGTTGGTTGGTAGGGAAGAAAAACAAATTGATAGCATTTTTGTAATATATTTGTAAGAGTGAGTGTTTTCTCAAGAAAGTTGGAAAACACAAACGAGCCCTTGGATCAAATGAATCCTAACCATTCCAACAATTTGTCCCCACACCATTTTGTTTTATAATAGAGATATCTATGTTGTATGTGTAGAGACCCGTATTTATTTTAATAATTTTAATGCGAGATTATACTATGAAATGTAAAATATGAAGTAGATATGAGTTGGGTCAATGTGAGATGACTTGTAAGTTGTGAGAGTTGACGTAATACAATAAGAGTGAAGGGGTCTAAGTGTTATTTGACCTTTATAAGTCAAAAATCAGGACCAGGAGATCCATTTTTTTTCTTTTTCCCTTTCTTTCTTCTTTCCGGCGTCTCTCTCTCGGCTCCCCCCTCTCTCACCTTCTCTCTTCAATTTCATCGACCACGAGTGAGATTTTTGAAAAATCCCAAGTACTAAAGTTGTTCCATGCGACGAGAGCTTCCTATCCATCCAAGAAAATTCATGATCGGAGCACTGTGAAGTTTCCTCCATGTTCGGGCTTGCTTCTAACCTTCGAGGTAGGGATCTCCTACCTTCTTTACATGTTTAAGTGTTAGTTGGATGTACCAGAATCAAGTTTGATCATCTACTTTGAGTCTTGAATAAATCTTGAGTATGCTGAAAATTTCGTGGGTTTTGGTAATCTGTCTTTTGGGAGCTCTTCTGCTACGAATCAATTTTTGGTGTCTTCATAACAGTTGAATTACGTTTCGATACGAAGATTTCGGTACCAAGATCATGAAAAACCGATAATCACACAATTAGTTATGAATTTTTGAATACTGGCTGTTTTCTGGATGCGCGAATCTGTGCGTGGCTGTCTTCTTTTAATTTACTGGGCATGATGAACATTTTGGTGGCTTTGGGTCTTTTACAGGAGCTTCACATTTAAGTTAAGAAGGGATTGGCGTTAGAATCAAGTGATTCGGTTAAGTATCCAATTTTTGGTGAATTTCTAAAGTAGGGTTGGTCGACTAGGACGAAAATGGTTGCAAATCTGTTTTTTCTTTGATTGTTGGGTTAATTTCCTCTCATTTCTGAACCTGAAATTTTTACTGAGTGTAAGGCTTGTAGTCGTGCAACTTTTGGCATTGGTTCCAATATTTTTGGGTTTAAAATGAAAGAGTTATGATTTTTCAATCAAATTTACTCGTTCCCGTCCTAAAATTTACGTTGTTTAATTGGATGTAGTCTAATGTGGATAATTAACTTCGCCAATTTGACATGTAGGGATTCCCCTTCTCCTTTATGCGTTTATGAGTTGGTTTGATGTGTTTTAAGAATGTTTAAACGTCCGTACTTGTTGTTGGGAGAAATCTGTCGAAACAAGAAATCGTAAGTTGAAACACAAGTCCTACCGGTAGGAGTTTGGGCCCTACCGGTAGAAATGCTGTCTAGTAGTGTCTATTTTTGTGAAATTCTGGTCTTCTACCGGTAGGAGGTTGTGTCCTACCGGTAGGGAATGAGCAATCTGTTCTTTTTTGAAAACTTCGGACAATCATAACTTTATCATCCGGACTCTATTTGGGGCATATTATATATCGAAGTTGATGTATGGAATATCTAGTTTCTAATGGTGGTAGTCTTATAATCAAATTCTAAACCTGTAAGAAGTTAGAGTTAAAGTTTGTTAGAATCCATACCGATTTTGGAGATCTCGGGAAGTCAATCGGATAATAGGTTCATATTAGGGGCAAGATCTCCAGGCCTGAGACAGATAACTGTATATAGAAATTTCGTAGAAAAATGATGTGCTCTGGTGTAGTCGTAGTCATTGTGGTGATTGTCGTAGCGGTAGTGTTATCCGCGGAGATTGTTAGAAGTTATTGGTGCGAAACTGATTCTTAAGTAATGAGGTGGTAGGAGTTTTAGAATATAAAGAGGAATATAGACATGTTTGTAACCCCGGAATCTTGTTAGTGTTTAGGAAAATGTCTGTCAATTTGTTTGTATTTATATTGGTGTTTAAAATTTTAGTATCGAGAAAATCAATTGTAGTGAAAGTTTGTTAGTGTAGCTATTGCACACATTGTGTAGATATGCGAGTGATGAAATGCCGTGTGATTGCAAAGTTGATAGAGAAATGATTAATATTGATGTTGTGTATTCGTTATGTGACATTTGAGATTGTGAAAATGGGAAACATGTGACTTGAATAGACTAATTGACGAGAGTATTCGAGATTGATGGGTGAACAAAATGTAAAAGGTATTATGAAGATTGAAAGGAACGAGATTACCAATGGGCCTTCTAGAGCCACGAAATGCGTGAAGTGTTGGATACTTTGTGAGTCCGTGGATACTTGGTGAATCCGTTGGATACTTTGTGAGTCCGTGGATACTTTGTGAGTCCGTTGGATACTTTGTGAGTCCGTGGATACTTGGTGAATCCGTTGGATACTTTGT
>BPLS01031287.1:0-15577 GCA_019656275.1 Rhododendron kiyosumense
GAGACGATGGCTCAGATCGGTGCTTTTACAATAATCAACCCCATGGAAGCTGCTAAATACAGAGGAGGTAATAGCCTTCTCTCTCCGCCCCACCAATCATCGTTTTCCCTTCCTACTGGGACTGCAAATCTGTTTCGTTCTCGTTCTCTCACTAGAAACCCTAGTTTCCCTCCTTCTGCAACTGTGAGTCCAAGAAAGAACCAACCACAGTCGAGACGGCTCCAAGAAGCTGAATTCCTCAGTCGGATGCCCAAAACGCGACCTCTGCCACACATTTTTGAAACCGGTAAGGCGTTAGGGGCTATTGCGAAATCGGGTAAGTACAGCACGGCTCTTTCTCACTTCAACAAGTTGCAGTTAGAAGAGATTGAACTAGATTTGTATATCTTCAATATTGCTATTAACTGCTATTGTCAAGTGAATCGAGTTGGCTTTGGGTTCTCTCTTTTAGGCGGTATCTTCAAACGCGGTTATACACCTGATGTAGTTACCGTCAACACTCTGTTAAATGGACTTATTGCACAAGATAAAACTGATGAGGGTCTTTCCCTTTTCAACAAGTTGCAGTTAGAAGAGATTGAGCCAGATTTGTATACCTTCAACATTGCAATTAACTGTTATTGTCGCATGAATCGAGTTGGCTTTGGATTCTCGCTTTTAGGTAGCATCTTTAAACGTGGTTATACGCCTGATGCGGCTACCTTCAACACCCTGTTAAATGGACTTATTGTACAAGATAAAACTGCTGAGGCCGTGGAGTTATTTGAGAAAATAGTCAAAAAGGGGGAAATCAAACACAATGTGTATGAGTATGGATCGTTAATAAATAGGCTTTGCAAAGTGGGAAACACAGGAGGGGCTATTAGTTTTCTGAGGATAGTGGAAGATGGAGGTTTAAATCCTAACTCCAGGACATATAGCATGATCATTGATAGTCATTGCAAGGATAGAATGGTGGATGATGCTTTGAACCTTTTTCGCAAAATGAAAGAGAGAGGGGTTCACCCAAATGTTTTTACATATACCTCTTTGATTGATGGCTTATGTAGTTGTGGCCAGTGGAAGGAGGCTACAAGAATGTTAGGAGAAATGTTGGATATGGATATTTCTCCGAACATCATTACATTCAGTGTCTTGGTTGATGCACTTAGCAAGGAAGGTATGGGAAAAGAGGCAGAGGAATTAATTGAAAGCTTGATTCAAAGAGGTGTGCAGCCTGATGTAGTCATGTACAATTCTTTAATGAATGGATATTGTTCGCAAGGCCAGATGGATGAGGCAATGAGAGTGTTCAATACCATGGTGGATAGGGGCATTCAACCTGTGGTTCATAGCTACAGCATTTTAATTAATGGATATTGCAAGAACATGGAAGTAGACAAGGCTATGCGTCTCTTTTTCGAAATGGAAGAGAAAGGCATTCGCCCAAATGATTGTACATATAATGCTATGTTCAACGGTCTCTTTCAGGTTGGTAAATATGCAGTTGCTCAAGAGCTTCTGAATGAGATGGAACTTGCAGGCTTGACTCCCGAAAGTAAAACTTATTGTATGTTGTTGGATGGGCTTTGCAAGACCGGGCATATAGATGAAGCATTGTCGTTATTTCACATGATTGAAAACAAAGGTTTATGTCTCAATGTTGTTATGTACAATATCCTCATTGATGCATTTTGCAAGAATAAGGACCTTGATAATGCAATGGATCTTTTCATTAAACTTTCTTCCCAAGGATTACAACCTGATTTCATTACATATCATATCATGATACGCGGTCTTTGTAAAGAAGGATTTTTGGATGAAGCCAAAGAGTTGTTAGTGAAAATGGAGCAGAATGGTTTATTGCCTGATAGTGGCACTTACAACTCCATCATCTATGGTTTTGTTGAACAACAAAAGTAGTTCCGTGAGGCTCTGGTACTTTTCGAGGAATGGTTGGAAGGGGTATTTCACCCAATGCATCTATTTTTCGCATGATTAAGGATTTGATCTCAACTAATGGATAGGAGCCTTGCTCTCCATGAAATGGTAATGAAGTTCATGCCAAGGATAGACGCTGAGCTGTACAGGTAAATCTAGTTTTACACCAAAATATGTGGGCTATAATTGAGCCAAACTCTTGTCTCTGTGCATATATGTATATGTGTGGGGTGTTCTTCATGGTAATTAACATTCATAGTCCCTTTCTTTCCTTTGGAAAGGCTGAACACACTGTTCAAACACATTTCCCTTTGACTCTTTGACTCTTCAATTACTCGCTAAATGCCTCAAAGGCTCTACATTGCTTAGTATACTACGATTCAGTGAAGAACAAACAAAGACTACAAATTCCGTGGTGCATTCGCCGGAAAACAACTAAACAACAAGCTATACAAGCCAAAACCAACACACCTAGGCACGACAGCCCAAACACAACTCCCACCCAAAACCAACAAGAAGCAACATCCAAAGACCAACAAGAATTAAAATAAATACCAGCTATACATCCAAGACTATCAGAGCCATACAACATACAATAATCAATAGGAAACACGTTTAAATAGCAAGCACAAGTACAACACTACTGGACTCAGACCCCATCATGTTTCATAGAGAGACTTGTCCCTCTGAGAGAAACTTTAATCTTCCTCAAAGAGCTCTAACGAAATCCCTGAGACTTGACTCTTGGGAGAATCTTCTCCACCACTTGGTCCTGAGATGCAAACTTTTATTTTGTCCTGCCATAGATGATACACAGAAGCCCAGGCAAGGCTGAGCATGAATTTGGACCACACATTGGTGTGGGGTCCACCCCAAGTGTGTAGACCCCACCATTATGTGGTCTAAATTTGTGCTCAACCTTATTCTAGGGGCACTGAATATTTCTCAAGTAGGGGGAGATGGGAAGCGGGGCCTGCTGTCCACAAGGGACGGCATGGGTGCTGACGCCGTGCAATGACGTTGTTATCATGTAATTAGGCAGTAAACATTTATACTTGACTGTTTCCCTTGAGCCCCGTTTGGTGCCCAATAAATAGATTTGATGATTGATGATTTTGTGGGTTCCATTTCGGGTCAAAAAAATGATTCAAACTGTAAGTTATTTTTAAAATATTTTTTCTGGGTTTTAGTAAAAAATTAGCTAGGCTTTAATATGTGAAAGATCGAGTAGTTGCTAGGCTTAAAAGCTGGAAGGAAACCGTTAAATATGGCCGGAAAAGAAGTTATGATAAAGTCAGTATTGTTACCTATGCCGAATTATGTTATGCACTGTTTTCTTTTGCCTAAACAGGTATGCAAGGATATCTATAATTCCATTCAGAAATTCTGGTGGGGTTCCAAAGAGGGGGAGCATAAAATTAACTGGGTTAGTTGGAATAAGCTCTGTGACAGTAAATCTGATGGTGGGCTTGGATTTCGTGATCTTCACATGTTAAACCTTGCATTTCTTGCGAAACAAGGTTGGCGACTTCTACAAGGTCCCCTTCTTTATTCCAGCAGCTTTTCAAGGGCAAGTACTTTCATACTAAGTCATTTTGGGAGGCCTGTTACCCAAGTTCAGCCTCTTGGGCTTGGTGGAGCATTCTGGCAGGTAGGAATATACTTAAAAAGGGCTGGAGATGGAATGTGGGGAATGGATTTTCTATTGATGTTTGGCGTGATCCCTGGCTGCCCAGCGTGTCTAGGATCTTATCGATGGCACGACCCATCGCAGGAACATGCCCCTGATTACAGATCTTTTCTTGGAGTCAGATATGGAAGCAATTCTTTCAGTCCCAATCAGTACGCAAGGTTGCGGTGACAAAAGCTTATGGCACTACACGAATAATGGGTCTTTCTCGGTAAAATCAGCGTATTGGTTGGCCAAGTGTAGCAATTTACTACGTCAATCATGAGAACGAGGTGAGTCAAGCTTAGGTACTCCCTCAGATTCGTTCTGGAAAACTTTGTGGTCCTTAACTGATCCCGAATAAAGGTAAAATGTTTTTGTGGAGGTGTTCCCATAATGCTATTGATGTGCTTTATAATTTGGATCGCAAAGTCATCGATATTTCTCCCTACTGCCCAAGATGTAAAACCAGCGATGAGACGTTAGAACACTTGTTGTTCCAGTGCAAATTTCCGCATGCAGTGTGGCTTGGTTCCCCTTTCAGTTCTGGTGTTTCTCCCTCTTGGAATTCAAGCCAGTTTATGGACTGGTGGCATTCTTTCCCTCTCAATGCTCAAGACTCCGGTGCAGTAGTGGATATGGGTGTGCTCTTTGCATCTGTTTGCTGGTTCATTTGGAAGGCAAGAAATCAAGTGCATTTTGATGGCCAAAGTAGTGATTGTTACATGATTTTGGAAAAGGCTTCAGCTCTTTGTTCTGAATTCAGAACAGCTAAAGCAGCTACACCTCATCTCCAAAGTTGTGCTACTCCTGGACTGATTCCTATGTGGTGCCCACCACCAGACGATATGGTTAAAATTAATGTTGATGGGGCCATTCACAGGCAAAATGGTTCAGTTGGTGTTGGTATTATTGCCCGAGATTGCTCGGGTCAGGTTCTGGGAATGGCAGCCATCCCTTTTACTGGTTTGTTTTCTCCTAGAACAGTTGAGGCCATGGCATTCCGTGAAGCATTGGTTATTGCAGCAAATAGAGGTCTCTCAAAGATTGTTGTGGAAGGTAATTCACTCCAAGTTCTTCAAACACTCACTCAAGCAGGAAAATCATTTGTGGATTGCAGCTCTATCCTCTCGGATTGTTTAGTTCTTCTGCCGTCATTTTTTTCTTGTACTTTCGTGCATGTTAAACGTTTTTATAATAGGGCAGCCCATTCATTGGCTAAACGATCCCTATTAGGTACTAGACTAGAAAATTGGGGGGGTTGGGGGGGTTGGTGGGAGTGGGTGGTGGCCCCTATCCCTCAGTGGCTAGCTAGTCTTGTCTTTGCAGATGTGCGGTCCTCATACTGGGTTCTCCAATAATCAAGTCCTATCTTTTTCCGTTTTAAAAAAAAATAGTATAAAATTAGTTTAGTCCAATATCGGTAAGGGTTTTTTTAGAATTTGTAGGTAGCCCTATGAATTTAAAAATGCTATTATTGATATCGGATTAAGCTTATTTTTTGTAAGAACCAATAAAAAATATTTTAAGAATAATGAGCAATTTAAATCATTTTTCTGAGAGCCGAAATAGGTTCTACAAAAAGATCAATAAATCATTAATATAAGATTGAGTAACCAAACGCTTAATTTTAGATCATGATCGATTATTTTTTGTCGGCCCATTTTAGGTTCTAGAAAGATGGATTGAAACCGCTAGTTTTAAAACATTTACTGTTTGATAACCCTCCAGGGGTTGGGATTAGATTGTTAGAATGGGGGTATTATCAATACCTTGTTTGGTTTTTTAAAAATGGCCCGGACTATCAATCCGGTGGGATTACTAATGCCCCAACTTAGGGGTATTGCTAATACCATCTTGGAGATGGTATTAATAATCTCATCCCAACCTCTCCTCATTCTCAATCTCTTCCCATTACCAATCTCTTCTATCAATTCAATCTCATCATTTAATTTCATCTCAAATAAACATAATATTAATAATCTCATTATCGAATCATATTCCAAACAGATATACTCATTGATAATCCCTTCTCATTATTAATTCCAATCTTAATTTTATTTCCTTACGAATATCATCTATTTATCACCGTTATCAAACGGGGCCTTAAATCTCTCTTCATGCCCTCTCCTTTTCTCATGTTCCAAACAAAAGCATTAGTTGTTAAAAATAAAAAATGAAGACTTGTTGTAAAAATGTCCCATACCCTTTTGTCGGGACACAATATCCTTTTGTTGCAGCGATTCTTGCAAAGAGAAAAAAAAAATGAGAACCATTTTACTTCGGTTGGAACTTGATATTTTCTTTGGTTTGTTATCGATTTGCATCTGCTCTCAAAAAATGAAATGCAAAGGATGAGTTAACCTTGATTAGCATGGAGTTAAAGTAGTTTTTTTTTTTGGTGTAAAAGGTCTAGTAAAACAAATTATCTTTGATCACGTGCCGGTAGCTAAAAGTGTGTTTCACTAATTAAAATAAATAATTATTTTTTGAATTAAAAGTAATATATTGTGAGAGAATGACCTATCTCGTAAAACGAAAAATAAGTTCTTAAAAAATAATAATTTTAGCGGAACGGAGCTTGGCGTTTCGACTAAAACTTTTGCACTACAATTTATTGGCTTTTGTGAAGTTATTCATATTAAACGATTTTTTTTTGGTCAAAAGTTAAGTTTTTTTTGACTAAATTAAAACATTCAACTTATTTTCTTTCAAATAGCCAACGCATTTTTCAAACAATTTTTAGTTGGTTAATGATAATGCCACGATCATATTCTCTCCTGCCACGACATTTTGATGTCGTTGACTATTATACGCTTTTGATCAATGCAAGCGACACACCTCCATGACTACTTCTGCCTCTCTCTTTCTCTCTCAATTTTGTCCTGAGAGTAAGAAGCAAAACCCAGTTTGTACTAATCTCTCCCTTCGTCCCTTCCATGGCCTTCAATCGTCGTCACTGTCAAACCACTTTTAGATCAATCTGATCTCGCTCATTAGAAACCGCCTGCCCACTGCCTCTCAATAGTTTTCCCTTAATTCCCTGCCTTATTCGTAACCCATACACCAAATCCCACGCTCCAAATTAGCTCGCAATCTATGCATGCATACAAATAATAGACAGACAATGTTTGATTTTGGTAAAGCATAGCCATTTGATGTTGGGATTTTTCAAATCATCCCATTTTCTTGTGTTAAAAATATAGAGTTGAATCCAGATAAAATTTAAGTGCTGGGTATGGTGGTACTGCAGATTGATTCATATATGAAGGGAAATTGTCACTGTCATCATCGACAAAAGATGAAGGGCGAAATGATTTTGAAGCTTTCCTGATTTATCTTGTATTCATGGCCCTCTCTAGTGGCCTTCCTCAGCGATCGGTGGTCCAAAATGCGGTAAGATTTGAAATGGTAGAGTACAGAGAGAGAGAGAGACAGAGAGAAGGGCATAATTGTACGGCTACATGAAAAAGTCGTGGAATTAAAGAATATAATCGTGGCATTATCGCCACCCTTTTTAGTTTATTGAAAAGAACTTAACTATAAATAGCAACTAGAAGCTACCCAGAACTTATAGCTTACCGGAAACGCCCCAGGTTGGGTTTGCGTAATTCACAGTTAAAATTTGATTGTCGTTTGTGGTCGTGCAAAAATCCCGCCACTTGATACATGCCGACGTAGAGGGTAGTTAGCAGACATCCTCGGTCGATCATTAAACCGATTACTCTCTCTCTCTCTCTCTCTCTCTCTCTCTCTCTCCAACACTTTCTCAAATTCAAGGAATCGGGCGTCTAACTCATCGAACTCGTCGGGTGATCAAGAAATTTCGGTAAGCCTTTCTCTAGGCGTTGGATTCTTTGCTTTCGTCATATGACTAACCCATTCCCAGGTCATGCATTTACCTTTGAAGTTTGAAATTTGAATGATCAGGTACTCTCTTCTATTTTAGAGGTACTTTTCTCTTGCTTTATGTAAATGGGTTGTTATGCTTGTGCGAGAAGCTTGCATTAAAATCAAAATGTACTACTATCCAAGAGGAATTCATTGAGGGATCGGTCAAACCAACAAACCCACGACGCGGAAGAAATAATCAAGAACAGAAAACAAGAATGCAAGAAACAAATATATTTTTTATCAAATGAAGAGAGAACAGGTTACCTCGGCTATTGCGTAAAGCATGTATAATAATAACCTTGGTTTGCATCACCAATTTTTTTGTAGTGCCCATGTCTAGGTTTATAACCTGCGATGTATAGCAAGTATTTATAACCTATGGTTCTGCCCTTAAGTGCACTGGAATCTTGCGACAAGACTATTCGGTTGAATCCTGAATAATAAAATTAGTGTATCGCGACCCAATTCGAATCAAGTTTCACAAGCCAAAGGGATTAAGATACAAGACATTTTGTGGAATAATATAAATTGCCGTTACAGCTTGAAAAAGCCACCACTTTGGTTTCCCCATTTTTTTCTACCCTGTTTCTCTTCTCGGTTTCGATAATGTTCTGTAACTAGAATTTAATTAACTGTTAAAATACTTTCATCCTTCTTTAATGGTAAGGGTTCTTTGGAAAGAGATCAATATTATGTTCAATTGAGGCTGCGTTCTGGTAAAATTATTTGTCAATTTGGGTTGTACGTTGTTAAGGGTTTGGGTTCGCAGCAAGGATATTATGGTAATAGGTGATGTAAACCCTAAGATATAAATAGTAGTATTTGCTATTCGCAGTAGCCGATGCAACTTGTATTCTTTCTTCATTCGATACATAATGGAGTTGGTGTGAGCTGTGGATGTACTAAACAATGTGTTGGAAAACCACGTAAAATCTATGTGGCTTGCGTTCTTGTTTTTGTTTGTTTCGCATTGTGTCTTTGTCAGTTTGTCCGAATTCCCAGCACCATCACCATATATTTCCCTTTATTTGGAATTTGAAGGTTTTCGTTTGCCTTTCCGTGCTTTGGAAATCCTAAACATATTCAAAAGTTCAAGTTATTAGGAATAAAAGAGAAATTACTATTGCGAACCAAAGAAACAATCGGATACGTCAAAAGGAATCAAAGAGAAATGACTATCAATGGTATGATATGTAAATCACATTTGTGGGGAGTAATGGCCAACTTAAAATTTGACACTGTCAAAAGGATAAGGCTTCAGAAACGAAATGCGAATTGTAAAGTTTTGGCTTTTTCGCTGATTAGGCTATTTGACACTATTAATTTGTTCATGTATTCAGTTTTGTAGGCAACTTGGGCTTTTCCATTGGATTTATCTGTGAAAAGCAATTTTCAGTTAGGCACATATGTATAGTTATAGCCTGCTTTCCTTTGCCTTTGCTTCATTTCGCCGGATACTGGTATAAGAGTCTTGTGGGGAATCATATACATGTAATGTTTGCACTTAACGGTATTTTTTCCATGAGAGGCACCTAATTTGGTATATGACATGCAGGTCTCCATGGACCATACTGATTCAAGGACAGGAGTAGATGCCCCGCCGAGCAGTACTCCGAACTGGACAAATAACGTTTCAGATGTGAGGAAAATACGTAATACAATACTACTATAAAAATCTGTCATTGGGTGCTTACTAGAACTGTTTTCTATTCTCATAAGTGGGAGTTGGAACCCCGTCGTCTGTAAATTCCTGTCGTTGGACATCATATGCACTTCATAGGAATGGTGATGGTAGTCGTAATTTAAAGAGATCAGGAATGCCAAACCTAATCGTAGCTAAGTGGTTTGGATATACTATTCGATATCACAGTCGAGAAATACAAAAGTTTGAACTTCATTGAAGTGACTTATATTTGTCCGGTGTGTATTTATTTTGTGGGAGTTTGACTTGTGGTAATCGCGTTAAACATTGTTCATTAAATGGTTCAGCTCATTCAAACATCGTTCAAAAAGTTTCTTTCTATTATCAACCCTTTGTCAGTGTCTGGTACCTGTACTTAACTATTGCTGTTTTACCTCCCCTAACAGACGAGAACAGTTAAAGTCGGTAACGTCTCACTTGCTGCCTCTGAGAGGGATATCAAAGAATTCTTTTCTTTTTCTGGTGATATCCAATATGTTGAAATGCAGAGGTCAGTTCTCCTTAGTCACCCGCTATTACTTTCTTGCGTAGTTCTGCTTAATAGAGGTTGTGATGCCTTCTGCAGGGAAACGGAAACATCTCAGCTTGCATATGTCACTTTCAAAGCTTCACAGGGAGCCGACACAGCAATGCTTTTGACTGTATGCTAAATTGATCCCACATCACATTAGTCATGTTCTCTGATTTTGGGTATCATGTTTTACAAAAATTAAGTTGTTGACAGGGCAATGCATATCAGCACAATGTTGTAGGTATCAATGAATTGGGAAGGATTATCAAAAAAAAAAAAAAAAGAATTGGGAAGGTATAGGAAGTCCTATAGTGCAAGCATGAAACTTAGATGTTATTATAAGGAGAGAACCTCTGAAAGATTCAACTTGATAAACATGTGTTCAAAAAGATCACATCAAATAGAACATAACAAATCTTTAATCCTGTTTAAAGTCCTTCTCTGTTAGCGGCTCAATCCTCGGAAATGCTTGGGCATCAAAGCAGCAAGGTCGCAACAGCTAGTTCCTTCTTTTCGTTTTTCCATTTTTTGTGGACTAGGGTATCCTTGACTTCACTCTGGCTAATTCTTGATTTATTCAGTCCTCCCATACTACATTTACCAGGTAATAACAGGACCTAAGCCTTGAAACTTGCATAAGGTGGAGTGAGGAATGGAATATTCGACAGTTCTTCAACCGTTCTTAAGCGGATGTCTAAGCTTACCTATCGGCAGAAATATTTTGACTGGAAGTTTGGTGTTCAAAATATCAATTAACCCATTCTGTCTTTTTTTTTGTGAATTAGGGATCAACAATTGCCGATCGTTCTATCTCTATAACAGCTGTTGATAACTACCAGCTGCCTCCTGATGCTCCTCCCACAACCCCGGTAAGTCACCTGCCTTTTACCAAATGATAGTCAACATAAAGAAGTTGATTAGGCTAATCGCCGGGCAATGGACGTAGAGGTACTTATGTGATCCTGACTAATTGAAGTTTCCTGAAAACCCCAAAGTACTTTACTCTTACTGTTTAAGTATACAAGAAACTTCAACTGGAATATTAAAATACTGAAGGCGCGTTTAGTAGACTACTATGAAAATGTTGATGATTTCATACAAGGCTACTTACAGATTAAAATAAATGAAAGTGGTGAAGAATTATTCTTCTTTGGTTTTCTTCATGGCTATTTCCACATTCTAATCACCCTTAAAATTGGAAGCTTAGTCCCATACCCTGTAAGCGACCTCTTGTGACGTTCATGCAGTAAGTGCAATTTTATGGCTGGGAAACCTACAATAGAGAATAACTAATTGCTTTTATGTGAAGAAGAGCAAGTAATAACTATAATAACTAGAACAATATCAATTCTAACAGAATGAAAAAAAATACAATAGAGGTATTCTAGGTGCGTTATTGAAGACTGATATAGTTGTAACTATTAAAATTGAACATCTTGTTGCATAACATTTTAATGGGTCTTAATTGCGGGATGCATCTAAATATTGGATTCATCGAATTCCCATGTATATTCGGTCATTGACATGCAAAGCATCAGTGCTTCATATTAAAGTCCTGTTTTCCTAATTCAACTGTTGCAACACAAGCACTGAAAAAAAATACAATAGAGGAATTCTAGGTGCGTTATTGAAGACTGATATAGTTGTAACTATTAAAATTGAACGTCTTGTTGCATGACATTTTAATGGGTCTTAATTGTGGGATGCATCTAAATAGTGGATTCATCGAATTCCCATGTATATTCGGTCATTGACATGCAAAACATCAGTGCTTCGTATTAAAGTCCTGTTATCCTTATTCAACTGTTGCGACACAAGCACTACATAAATTAGGAGTCCATGTTACATAAATAGGGCAAAGCCTTCCAGTGGATAGCCGCTGCCATGAACAGGTCAAACTCATCTAATAATCGACTAACACAAACTACAAAGTTTTGGAGGTGGCTGAAGAGATGAAAAGATCCATTCAGCCACAAGAATGTAAATAACAGAGTAAATATGCTGAAAAGTTGCATTGAAATAGTCATCATCATTGTTGATCATTGGTGATTAGGAAAGGTCACCGCCCTAACATGACCATCCATTTGAAGCGCATAGATGAAAGTACTCCCTATTACACTAGAGGGAGCTAACTCTTCGAAATCCACCCCACTTGTGTAGCACATACACAGATATGGATACAAACACAAGTATGGACAAGGACACGGACACGGGAATTCTAAAAAAATGGTTATGAGGACATGGCGGGGGACACGCCATGTGTGTGTGTGTATATATATCCCCAAGTTTAAATTGCAAAATGTAAAGATAATGAAATGGATGAGAGAAATCTGATGTTAGGGTTTCTTCTCTTTAGGAATTGTTTTTATAGGTTAACTTACACTTACATTTTAGACTTTTCAGTAATAACATAGTTTCCCACAAAAAATTAAAAAAATACACTTACACCCCCGCTGTGTCCCCATTCGTGTCCCCGTTGTGTCCCAGAAGTGTCCTTGCCGTGCCCCCCTAAAAAAATATAACTTAAATAATTGGCTACGTGGCGGGTCGGACATGTATCTAGTCGTGTCCTTGTGTTAGACACGACGATACCTCAACCTCTAGAGGTGTCGGTGCTACACAACTAGAGGTGTCCCTGTGTACCCGATTTGAGGGGAACCACGTAGATTGATGTGTTTCTCTGTCATTGCTTCATTATTCGTATGTGTGTGTGGGTGTTTGGTCTGTTGATCCTGTGGATGTACCCAATTTGGGGTAACCACGTATATTGTTGTGTTGCTCTAAGTTTGCTTCATTATTTGCGTTAGTGCGTTTGGTTTGTCAATCCTGTGCACAAAGCCTTCCACAAATAATCTAGTTAGTTACAAGAAGTCATTAATGTAAAGATGCAAGATAGAACTCTATCCTAGTGTTGACAGAAATCATGAACAAAAAACATTCAGCTTTGTATGACACAGACTAATTGAACCAGAATGTGTACTTGTGTATGACTGTTAGCAAACATAATAACTGGATACTTGTTTCATGCATGTCTACTTTGCAGATGGAATTAGTTTTAGTGATGGTTTTTATTTGCATTTTTCTTTATTGTTCTGTCGCAGGTGACAAAGACCACTGCCACCGGCTCAGCTGTTAAAAAGACTGAGGATGTGGTAAGCACCATGCTTGCCAAAGGTTTCATCCTAGGCAAGGACACCCTAAACAAGGCAAAATCTTTCGACGAGTGGCACCACATAACATCGAATGCATCCGCTACAGTTGCCTCTATCGACCGCACAATAGGCCTCAGTGAGAAGCTAAGCATAGGGACAGCGGTAGTCAATGATAAGGTGAGAGAAATGGATGAGCGGTTCCAAGTGTCCGAAATAACAAAATCAGCCTTTTCAGCTGCCGAGCAGAAGGCTAGCACTGCAGGGGCTGCTATCATGAGCAATCCTATTGTTTCGAGCGGAGCGTCATGGTTGACGAGTGCATTCGGTGCGGTTACTAAAGTAGCTGAGGATGTGAGTAGTATGACCAAGGAGAAGGTTGAAAAGGCAGAGGAGGAAAAGAAAGAGATCCTTGACAAGGAAAGAGCGACAGTTGTTAACGATTTCGCTCATCTTGACAGGTCTTCAATGGGAGAGATTCATATTGTCACTGCTAGTTCAGCTGATAATCATAAGTTCGCAATTGTATGATTCTCATTGTGCAGTCTCCCCATTTTCTCTGAAACTATGAGTTTTTTTCTCATGTATAATTCTGCCTCTATGTTACACTAAAATTTATGGAGTTCAGAAATATGTTTAAGCTTGACTTGTTCTATTAGGCGAGCATGAGCTTCAATTGAACAGATCACGAGCCGATCTTAAATAGTTTGTAGTACTAGTTTTTAAGATCATACGCTAAACGAACCGAGTGTAGCTTGGAGTTGGACCATTGGTTATTGTTTGTTTTACCTGCTCATGATTACAGTTTGTCCTAACTTCTACAAATACGTTTGATTACCCTGTTCATTCTTTCATTATAGCATATTTTTGGCATGCTTTCTGCATTTCAATGGCTGCTGACAAGTAAAAGATTACCCTGTTCATTCTTTCATTTATACGGAGCAGCATATTTTTGGCATGCTTTCTGCATTTCAACGGCTGCTTGACAAGTAAAAGCAGTACTCTTTACCTAATTACCTATGTTTTCATGATTGATAATTTTGGGAGTTTGAACGACACGGACCCACCACTGCGTGCTTAAGGTTCAATTTGTATGAAAGTAATAGCAAAGAGCCCATCACATTACTTGGACTTGAACGCTGCTACTGGTACAACAGCTTGGGCACAGACAGCGCGCGTTTAGGCCCGTCTCGGGTCTAACAAAGATAATCGGAGCCGCTCATTTTGTTCAATATATTTTGCTTAAGGTACCTATAAAAAATCAGCTTCATCCGACACCGATAATGACATTTATGAATCGTCCAAAATCGCTTTAGAAATTTTCTTAAGCAATTTTGGATGCATCATAAACGCTCTTATCATTGTCGGACGGAGCTAATTTTTTGCAGGAACCTTAAGCAAAATATATTGAACAAAATGAGCAACTCCAATTAGTTTTGTTGGATCCGAGACAGGCTCAAACGCGCGTTGTACGCGCTGTCTGTGTCCCAATTGCTGTACCAGTAGCATTTCTGTTTGGACTTAATATACATTGATTGATCCGTATCCACTTAAAAGGCTAAGCCTTATAAATGGTGTGTTACCCAATTATATATTAAGCAAAGTTGGACCCTTTTTCTGTTTAATCGATGTGAAACTTAAAAGTCACACATGTTGTAACAATTAATTTATTCTCTCACAATGACCAATGCGTTGATTTATACCTCTAGGCTCTAGTCTTGTTGTTTGATCACCGTTGGCATTACATAGAAGAAGATCGAGATTCGAGAATGTGGAGATCGGCTTAATTACACTTGAAAGATTTGACAATGTGCTTGATTTATACCTCTAGTCTTGTTGTTTGATCATCGGTTCTCGTGGAATATGAGTTTTATTGCACAGTTGTTTATGAAATTGGAAATACCGTGAATTATGATTGTACCACAATGTTTGGTAGGTCTCTCTTGGCTACGAAGAACATATAGTTTAAATTATTGTGCTAATACACTTTGTTTGTATTCAACATGATCGCCATTTCAAGGAAATTATCTTTATGTATGTTTTGCTAATGATTATAATTGCTTATGCTCTTAATTTCAATCTCCACATTTAGTGGCCACATTTTGGTGTGTTTTAGTGGCCACATTTTGGTGTGTTTTAACAAAATTAAATTGTCCCGTACGATTGGTAGAAGAAGCGTAACTCCATAGCTCATAAGATCGAAGGTAGAATCTCTCTCGATCGATCGATCTCAATCTCGTCTCTTATTGGCTCCGTAACTTTGTTTTTGCAGGCTATTGAGCAATCCGCAGTTACACTTTTCGAGGCCAGTCCACTCATCGTCTCTAGTTTATTTTTCTCTCTTTCTCTGTGCATGTATAGGGGTGATACTGGTCCGGTTTCAACCGGTTTAGGTATATTTTTTGGTTGAAACCAGTTATCTGGTTTAAGATTTTTAGAAATCGGAACCGGTTGAGATAATAAGGTCCGGTTTCAACTGGCTCAACCGGTTTCGGTCCGATTTATCCGATTTTCATTCATCGGATATATTTTGAGCCCAACACATCAAAAAATCTACAATTCATCAACCAAAAACCCATAATTCAACTCCTTTTTTTAGGCCCAACAAAAAAGATCAATTTTGAGCTCAATACATTAAAAAAAACTCATAAAAACATAATTAAGCCCATAAAAACAGTTTTTTTTATATGTGTGTGTGTGTGTGTATATATATATATATATATATATATTTA
>BPLS01031287.1:15677-33142 GCA_019656275.1 Rhododendron kiyosumense
AACCAAAAACCCATAATTCAACTCCTTTTTTTAGGCCCAACAAAAAAAGATTAATTTTGAGCCCAACACATAAAAAAACCCCATAAAAACAGTTTTTATATGTGTGTGTGTGTATATAATTTATTTATTATAAAACATAAGGGTGTGGGTCCCATACAAATACAAGTTGTTAGAAGGGCTGTGATTTATTTGATCTAAGAGCTGATGTGTGCTCCCTAACTCTCTTAAAAAAGCACCAACATTCTTACAAATATATTACAAGAACACCCTAGTATCAAGATTCAAAGGGAAATTCCAATTCTAATTGGGGTGGGTAGTGCCGTAGGCACGGACAAATACAAGTATATATATATGATCGGAAATGGTTTGATCTGAGCAGTTTTTATTTGTATGTTATCGAACGGTTCAAATAAAAACTACTCAAATCAAGCCATCCCCGGTCATTTTTTTTGCTGATTTCTCGCGAATACTTTTAAAATCATGTTTTAAACACATTGAGCGGTTCGAATTATCGAAATTGATCGGAAAAGATGAGAAAAGGGAGCGTCCGCATTTTATTTAAAATGAATACACCCTTACCTGAAGGGGGTTATAAATATATATATTAGTTCGGTTCCCGTAAGGGATCCCGCACGAGCTTACTGTGCGGGACTCCCATTTTTCGATTGAATTGCGTCGATCCGAGCAGATCAAAGTGATCAGAATGTGATTTTAAGGGTACTTTAGGGAAATCAACAAAAAAAATGATTGGGAGGGCTTGATCTGAACAGTTTTTTATTGAACGGTTCAGTAAAAAACTGCTCGGATCAAGCCCTTCCCGATCATTTTTTTTGCTGATTTCTCGCGGGTACCCTTAAAATCACGTTCTGAACACAATGAGCGGTTCGGATCGTCGCAATTTGGTCGGGAATGGGGAGTCCGCACAGTAAGCCCGTTCGGGATCTCTCATTGAATCCTCATTGTGTGGGTGTGTGTGTGTGTGTGTGTATATATATATATATATATTCAATTAAGGACCTTAAAATGAGAACCTTATGTGCAGACATCCCCATTTCTCGCTTTTCCAATCGGATTTTAATGATCTGAGCCGCTCAATGTGTTCAGAACGTGATTTTAAGGGTACCTGCGAGAAATCAGTAAAAAAAAAATCGGGAAGGGCTTGATTTGAGCAATTTTTATTTGAACCGTTAGATAAAAAATAAACAAAAACTGCTCGGATGAAGCCCTTCTCGGTCTTTTTTTTTTGCTGATTTCTCGCAGTTACCCTTAAAATCACATTCTGAACACATTGAGCGGTTCAAATAATCGAAATTCGATCGATTTTTAAAACACATAAACCGGATCGAAATTATTTTTCTAGTTTATAAAATTTTATAAATCGGAACCGGATTGAAATTATTCGACCGGTTTGAAAAATTCGATCCAGTACGATTTTTCCGGTTTCGATGGATTTTCCGGTCTCGGCTAACGGCCCTACTTTCCTCCGCTCCTAATCAAATTGACCATAAAACCCACCACCCTTGTGACCCAAGATCTAACCTCAACCTGGGCAAACTCGTAATCTGACATCATCTTCGCCATTACATATGATCCACTAGGGTTCGCCCACATTTGAGCGCCAACAGAAGCTAGCCCCAGTTTCTCCAGCCGCCCTCCCTCTCTCTCACTCTCTCTCTCTCTCTCCCTCCAGGTTCGTAGTGATTCTCTCTTCCCAACTTTCTGTTTTGCAGTCATTTGTAGTAATCCATGATATGACCAGTTCCATGTTATAAATTTTTATGTGAATATTGGCCTACGTATGTTCTGATGATTCTAGATCTGTTGTTTTCGTTTGGGTTTCTAGAGAATTGGAGGGAAACGAAATAAAACAGTTCCAGGTGTTAGAAATGAAACCATGACCATAAATTGGTCTTTATTTCGCCTAGCTTTTCCTGTTTTGTTTTGATGATTTTTTTTGGGGTGCATAGAATTTAGCTGTGTTTGGAGATGCACTAAGGAGATAACTTGGTGGTTCTTTGACTGAATGTTTGCTCAGTTTGAAGATGATATTTTTAGGTTTCGTTGAATTCACATGGTTTTAAATCAAACGATTTTATCTTCCATTTTAACTTGAAAATATTAGAATTTTAGCTGTAGGTAGCTTGTGAAACTAGAGTGGAAGATGGAGTTGTGGTGGAAGATATGTATTTTATTGGATCAATGTGTAACTGGAATTGTTGTTTCAAGTCAATCTTATTTAGTAGACATACCCAAACCCGACTAATCTCTAAGGGCCAATTAATCCCCGATTATTTGGCCTTGGTGCTAGGCGGAACACTGGTTTGAATCTATCACGACAAGGTCCGATATTCAATGTTGTAATTGGCTTGTAAACTACCAAACCTAAATTTGTGAATTCTCATCGAATAATAGTGGCAAGTCATCCACATCGATCCAAGCAGAGCCTTCTTGTGTCTTGTAATGAAAATTGGCTCACCTGGTTGTCTGATTCTTAAGGTCAGAGTTGTTTCAAATACCACCCACAGACACATGCGGGCACATGTAGTATGCGTCTCTGTATAATCATGTTATTGTTTGTTTGTGCCATGTCTGGTGTTGAAGCTATAACTTATTGCTCTTGGAATGTGAACTTCTTGATATGGACTTCCCTATCTATTTGGAGAATGTGAGTAAGAGACAATTTTGTTCATGCTTTTCACTCAATGAACGCCACAAAGGAAGGAGAAAAATCACCTCTAATTTGACCTTTGCTAATCTTTGCTATTATTAACCACCTGGGGGGTTGTCTGCTAAAGACTTGTTTTTCTTTTTCTTTTTTATGCAAAAACAAAGGGGGGCAAAAGAATTGGTCATCCTCTTTTCTATTAGTGTAATGGTGCAATTGGTGAATTCAATAAGTCCTATCCATTCAACAAAATTTTCAAATGTAGTTGCACGGGCTTAGGTGTTTGCATTTGTGTTTTGGAGCCTGTACCATTCATAATTGTGCTATGGAGCCTTGAAATTTGAAGATTAGAGGAGTCTGTTGACTCTGTTCGGTATGTGCAGCAAGCGTTTTGGTCATTGACTAAATATTTTCACCTCTCATTTTATCTGTCATGAAAGAATGAATCAAAATGGAACTACAGTGACTTAAATCTTTGTTGTGTTGGTCTGTTTTCTTATTTACAAACTAATCTAACCTGAATAGCAACACTTTCTCTCACTTAATATATTTGTTGATAGTTTTACATTTCCTGATGTCCTCAGAGCATATCATATTTTCTGCTGTTCAGACATCCAATGTTACCCCATGAATTCAAACAGAGTTTCTCCAAGCTTCCAAATTCTTACATGCTAGGAGGCACAGCTGTAGCAAAAACATGTTTCTTTTTTTCTAGTTGACCTTGTAAATTATTTACTGAAAACAAAAATTGTTGTATAGAAGTATTTTTTCACATGAAACTTATTGTTTTCGCAAGAATCTCACTCCTGCCCCCATTTGGTATATTTTGTCCGATGTATCTGTGATTCCTGAGATTCATCGGAAGAAAAGATAAAACCGGTTGAGATAATATGAAACTATGTGTGTGTATGTGTGTGTTTTTTTTTATCCATGTATGTGTGTGTTCATCTCTGCCGAATCTGTCAGTGAAATTTGTTGAAATGGTGGTTTTTTTTCCCCCTTTGTTGATTTGTTTGGTTACCCACTCGGTTTGGGGATTACCTGATAACCGAATGGTTCAGTTATGGTTCATTTTTCCCCTCCCCGTTTGGTTATATGGGCGGATATGGGTAGCATATCGGTTTCAGGGATCGGGGACAGAAATCCCCATATCCGCCCCGAACACCCCAAATGCCATCCTTAAATCTACGGGACCTACCATCATCTTTTCTGTTGGGACTTGAAGACTTAACATTCCATCCCAAAATTCATTACTATATAATAGTAGTAAATATAATAGAGTGTGTGTGTGTGTGTGTCTATATATATATATATAATAGTAATAGTAATAGTATATAGAAGGGCAATTTTGGGTTTAATTTAAAGTAGGGATGAAAAGATAAGTGTTCAAAATGACCAGGATGGAAACATAAGTCAGGTATGGGCTGAGGATGGATATTTAAGTATCCCTTTCGTCCTTGACTATGTTTCAAAGAAAGTGAATCTTTTTCAAGGAAAAAAATCCTGGGATAAAATGAAAATTACAAGCTCTCGTGTACCATATTGAGATGGGTGGTGGAATAAATGGGGTTTCTTATGGTTTTAGGCTCTGTTATCTAGCATTTTAATACCATTATGGCTCATCATTCTTAAGACTTTATAGAGCCTTAAGCATGGCCTTATATCTTTTGTTTTATGCAAGGTTTTATGTATCTTTTCCTCCGATGAGATGATGAATTAATTGATATTGCCTTCGCTTGAGAAGTAACTGATTTTTTAGATAACACTTCATTGAGTTGAATAGCTGGAGATGGCTTATTTTTCTTCCATTTTATTGGGAATATAAAGGAAAAGGGTCTTTTCCAACTTCTAGAAATTAAGGTGGGTGTGCAAGATGTAAAATGTGATTTTCTAGTTTTCTAGTGACTGTTTAATTACGTTAGTTCCTTGAAATGCATGGTTTCAAAACGTTAGGAATGGTGCTTTATCGAGGGTCAACTTTAAGGGCTTCGTAATGAAGGAATCCTTGTTTGATGAAGGTTCTTTGAGTTCCTTGGAATAATTCCAACATGTGAATGTCAGTCTTGAATCTTCTGATAAACCATGCCAATATGCTGAAATGATTTATTGTTATTATTATACTTTGGCAATTTTGTATGGTGCATTGATTTTATGCATTCTCTAGTTTTTTGAGTTTTTAGCTTATTTGGGGACTAGATGGGTTATGTTATGTTGTTGTTGTTGATCTGTGTATGTATTGCAGGGGGGTAACCTAAATCCATAAACCATGGTTCAGTATAACTTTAAGAAGATAACGGTTGTTCCCACCAGGGATGATTTCGTTGATATTATCCTTTCCCGCACTCAACGCCAAACACCAACTGTTGTTCACAAGGGTTATGCCATCTCCCGTATCCGTCAATTCTACATGCGTAAAGTGAAATACACACAGCAGAATTTCCATGAGAAGCTTTCAACTATCATCGAGGAGTTCCCTCGTCTTGACGGTATTCACCCATTCTATGGTGATCTCCTTCATGTTCTGTACAACAAAGATCACTACAAGCTTGCCCTTGGGCAAATTAATACTGCAAGAAATCTAATTGGTAAGATTGCGAAGGACTATGTGAAACTTTTAAAGTATGGTGATTCACTTTATCGATGCAAGGCTCTTAAAGTTGCTGCTCTTGGCCGTATGTGCACTGTGATAAAGAGAGTGGGCCCTAGTTTGGCCTATCTTGAGCAGATCAGGCAGCATATGGCAAGGCTTCCTTCAATTGATCCAAACACGCGAACAATTTTGATTTGTGGATACCCTAATGTTGGCAAGAGCTCGTTTATCAACAAGATCACTAGAGCTGATGTGGATGTCCAGCCCTATGCTTTCACCACTAAATCTCTTTTTGTTGGTCATACAGACTACAAATACTTGCGCTATCAGGTTATAGATACGCCAGGGATCTTGGATAGACCATTTGAAGATCGAAATATCATTGAGATGTGCAGCATCACTGCTCTGGCACATTTAAGAGCTGCTGTTCTATTCTTCTTAGATATTTCTGGGTCATGCGGATACAGTATAGCACAGCAAGCAGCTCTTTTTCACAGTATTAAGTCCTTGTTCATGAACAAACCATTGATTGTAGTTTGCAATAAAACTGATTTGCAGCCGTTGGATGGCATATCTGAAGAAGACAAGAAGTTGGTCATGGACATGAAGGCTGAAGCTTTAAAGACTCTAATAGGTCAAGGAGGTGATCCTACGAACGAGGAGGGGGTGCTCTTGACCATGAGCACTTTGACTGAAGATGGGGTAATTTCAGTGAAAAACGCGGCTTGTGAGAGGTTGTTGAACCAAAGAGTGGAATTGAAAATGAAGTCTAAAAAGATTAATGATTGTCTTAATCGCTTCCATGTTGCGATTCCAAAGCCACGTGATCAGAAAGAAAGACCACCTTGTATACCTCAGGCAGTGTTGGAAGCTAAAGCTAAGAAAGAAATGGAGAAGGAGAAGAGGAAGCTGGAGAGGGATTTGGAGGATGAGAATGGAGGCGCAGGTGTTTATTCTGCTAGCTTGAAGAAGCACTATATTTTAGCGCATGATGAATGGAAAGAAGATATAATGCCGGAAATTCTAGATGGACACAATGTGTATGATTTCGTTGATCCTGATATCTTGAATAGGCTTGAGGAGTTAGAGCGGGAAGAAGGTCTTCGGCAGGAGCAGGAGGGGGATGAGGATTTGGACATGGATGTAGAGGAACTTACCCAAGAAGAGCAAGAAGCTCTAACTGAGATTCGCAAAAAGAAAAGTTTACTCATTCAACAACATAGGATAAAGAAGAGCACTGCAGAGAGCAGACCAACTGTACCAAGGAAATTCGACAAGGACAAAAAGTTCACTTCAGGGAGAATGGGAAGGCAGTTATCAGCTTTGGGACTGGATCCAAGTAGGGCAATTAACCGGGCACGCAGCCAGTCAAGGGGTCGTAAGAGGGAGAGATCCGTCGATGGTGATGCCATGGAACTGGATGTTGACCAACCTAACAAGAAGCTTCGGATGAGGTCAACATCCCAGTCAAGGTCAAAGTCAAGGCCACCAGGTGAGTTGGTCCCAGGTGAGGGATACAAGGATTCTGCTCAAAAGGGGAAGGCTCTGACACTGGCTAAGAAATCTATGATGAAGAGGAATAAGGATGCTCGGCGGGGTGAGGCGGATAGAGTCATTCCCACTCTGAGACCGAAGCATTTGTTCTCTGGGAAGCGTGGGATTGGGAAAACCAGTAGACGCTGATCGAATGAAGGTGCATTTTACACTATTCGTACATTATTATTGGGATGTGTTTGGCACACTTGGTTATTCGAGAATGTTGCTGTGTTTTTCTTCAGCTTGTTTTGGTTGCTTGCTTGCTCGTGAATCAATTCTGTTTATTTGTTCCTTTCCTTTTTATGCATCTTTCTTGCCCTAATATGACCATTATATTGGGACGAGATTGAGAGTCCTCCCTCCAGCCTAACACAGACTGAGCTTAAGTTTAAGCTTGTGCATCCTATGTTGTTAGGTTTTGAGACTCTCAAACATTGATATGCTGGTTTACTTGCTTAATTAGTTTGTGCTAGTTGTTACTCCATCCGATTTTAAATGCTCCCTATGGGAAGTTGTGCATTTTGACTTTGGAAAAAAAGTATTTCCGGAAATATTTTTTCACCGTTCAAAAGATCTCAGTGAGTACTTTTGAACGGTGCAAAAACAATAGATTTATTTTGAGATCGAAGTTGCACGGTTTTCAGTAGAGAGTATTTAAAATGGGATGGAGGGAGTATATGTTTTCGTGAAATTATAATTCCATTCCTTCCTCCTTTTGATACACTGATTTCTTCTTAAAGTTTGTCAGTGTCCGTAGACAAGGGTACATTCAACTATCTAATTGAAGTATTTGTCCAATTTGTAAGAGAACATCTATGGCTTTCTCCAGGTCAAATGATGCTGCATTAAACATACTGTCCTGGGGGCATGGTCTTCATTTACCAAGTTTTGTAGCCATTGTCATATTGCACAGGAAAACTAGGCTGACACTGCATACATATATCTTATGTCTCTGCTCTAAAACAATGAATTTTTAAGAGAAGATATTCAGGTGGTTTTTTTTTACTATTTACTGGTTTGCCCTACTGTACCTTCTGAGCTTTTAAAAGTTTTGGTTAACTTTCAGCTTGGGAGCATGAGAAATCTACATAATGTACATTCTGAAAGCAGTCGATGTGTTTCTCGCAGGGAGGAGTGATATATGCTGTTTTGATGAGGTGCAGCAAAGCAGGGATCGTATGTGCTATTGAAGAGTTGCTTTCCATGCTCCATTGCTGGCTTTCTGCAGACTTACTTGGGAGACTGCAACCGTGACCTTTGTTTTTGTTAATGCAATTTTGAGTTTATGAATCTTGTTCGTCACTAGGCTTGCCAAAAGCTTCTTCTTTTTTGACAGATTGTGGTTTGTAATCCACCTGAGTGGTACTCTTGATTTTGATATATCCTTGAGGTTTCAAGTTTTTTGGATTTTTAAAGATGATGAGTAAGTTTTCGGTTTGTTATTTTTGGGTTATAAGAGCATCCACAATGTAATAATCAAAATCAAAACATTGCTAAAGTTAACAATGTGTGCTTAAAAAAATGTTCACATTGTAATAATCAAAGTTAGCAATCTCCTAACCAATAATCAAAGTTGGGCATTTGAATAATCAAAAGTAACAATGTGAGACTTCACATTGCTAACTTTATCAACCCTCTAAATGAATAATCAAAAGCTGACGTGGCAAGTTTTGATTATTCACTTTTGATTATTACATTGCGGATGCTCTAAGTTTCCATCCATTGGATCTCGTAACATTTTATAGCTGATAGCATCAATGAATCCAGGATCTTTCCCAGCTTGGCCATTTTGAGCGCTTTTTAGCTAAATGGTAAAATCACACGCTTTTGACATTCTGGGCAGGTATGGTGCAGGTAAAACATTGTAGTATGATTTCAGCTATAAAACCTTTATTATATTAAAACTTAAATTGGTCTCTTTTTTTTCCGACAAAATGTGAACTTCACGGTGGTGGAGTTTCGTCAGTGGCGGTAGGGGCAACAGCACAATGACGGTGGGCTTGGTGTTTTTTGGCCGGATGCGGATTTGGTTCTTCCAAAACCCTGTCTTAAGTGGATTCGTGGATTTTCTACTACTATTCCTGTTTTTTATGCATAATACAACGAAGCACACACCAATTAGTGTTGGTTATCTCGGCCAATCTGTCCATATCCGATTTTATTTGCTCCAAGCTGATCAGGGAATCGGAGATTTTTTCAGAAATTTTGGTGGATACGAATTTTAAGAAAAAAACAAATTGGGAATCGGATCGGATTCGGGGGTAAATTTGTCACAACTCCAATCCGTCCCCGAATATCCAGATATATATACCTTTCATTTATTTTAGGGTTTGGATTAGGATTCATCAGTTGTATTCATCTCCCAAAAAAGGATTTCTTTCCCTGTTTTCCCCTAGCACGCAGCCACGCACAGCAGCAGCTCTCTCTCTCTCTCTCTCTCTCTCTCTCTCTCTCTCTCTCTCTATCCACCGCCACTCGTCGCCACCAGGTTGTACACCACCGGTCTTCCGTCTCCGCCCATCGTGGGTACCACGCGATTATTTCTCCATCTTCGTATATCTCAGTTCTCAGTTCTCTCTTTCTCATTCTGTTCTCAGGTGTTCATCTCCCGTGGATCTAAATCGCCGTCCGACCTTCTCCATCCAGCAACACAACAAATAGAAGGAGTTTTCATCAATCAAGCAATTAAGTTTATAGCAGGAATACGGGAACTCAAGTAAAGAAAGAAAATGAGCTGCTATAGCGGTTATAAACCGTATGTCCAATAGGTAGAACGTAGTGCTTCAACCCAATCCGTAGGGCTCCTCTTATTTTGTTCCTAACTGAACTTTAAGAAGTTCCACAGCCCCATTGCCTAATCCATGGTAGATTTGCGTAAATAATAAAGGGGTGGGAGTGCATGGACAGGCACCTGTTCACTTGATTTTTTAATCCAAACTTAAGTAGTGGCTTCGGCGAAGGCAACAAAGACCGAAATTGTATAATCGGTGCAATCATCGCCTTCCAGACGATTTTCCAACGCAGCTTTTGACTCGTCGTCGAATTTATGTTACTGTTTGGAAATGGAAAAAAAAAAAAAAGGTAAAAACCTGATTTTTAAAGTTTTTTTAGCCCCTAATTGCTTCATTTTTATTCAAAAATTTTTTTGAATTTTAATCATAATTTTTTACTTTTCTGAAGGCTGCTGATTTTGCCACTCCCTTATTTGTCAATGCCACTTCCTTGCAAGTGTATTTTTGGTGCAAAAATACACTTGCAGAAGAGTGGCGTTAACAAAAAAAAAAAGTGGCAAAATCATTTCTCTTTTTGAATCCCCTTATTGAGACAAATAAGAAGGAAGGGGAAAAAGGGGAGGGGGAAGAGAGAGGGAAAAAAAATGTATTCGGTTGTGGACTCTTTCTAGGTCCCGTTCCACTAAGGTTTCTATTTTTTAAATACTTAATTCTGGTTACGAAACAAGTTATTCTCTTCCAATACATTACATTTAATTCAAAAAATAAGTACTTGTAAAAATAAATACTTATTTCCTTTAGCAGAACGGAGCAAATTTCGTTGAGATACATCAAAAAATTATGTTAATCAGATACTATTATGTTTTCAAAATACTTTTAAGTTTCAAGAAATAAAAAATACAATTTAATAATACATTCAAGGTCAGCCCAAAGGTAAGCCCCGCAAGCCCTCAGGTTTGATCCTAGGCTGGGGCATCCAAAAATAATAATAATAATTTTAATTAGATATAAATATTAACAAACTTCCCATATTTGCCACAAGGCATCTGATTAAAAAAAGTTCAAGGCGATCCAAGTTCGATTGCTGGCACCTCACCCCCTCTTTCAATCAAACCCCAGCCACCACACCTCCCTTTTATTTTTTTTCCCATTTTTATTTTACCACTTTTTATTTTCCTCCCAATCCACAATTTATTTTTTTTATTTTTGTTTTCCTCCCAACCCACAATATTACCAAAAAAAAAAAAAATCCTAAATTATTTTGTTGGAAATTTTCAACTTAACAAACACAATAGTGGAGTAATGTAGATATATTCTTACATTTGATTAAAAAAAGTCATAGTTAAAATAAAATTAAGCGAGCTAACATAGTTTTTGTTTGGAAATTGATATTAGCACTCTAAAAATTGATGGAGACACTCCAAAAAACAAAGGAAAGTAGCTTTGGAATTACATTGATATTGGAGTGCCTCCATCAATTTTTGGAGTGCCAATATCAGTTTCCTGTTTGTTTTTATATACCTTCGAACTATCATTTCGCAAGAGAGATTAAATAGATTGGTTATGATCTTAATTGAAAATGATGCATCGTTCTTAAGAGCATTTAGGGACTTTTGGGACTTTTTTTTGCAACTTTTTACACTTTTCAAGACAAACCATTCTTTGTACATATATCAACTAAAAAGCACAAAAAGCTTAATAACCAAAACTTAGTGGAATGGACCTTGAGTTTATGGATAAGTAAAGTACAATGACTTAATAGAGAAATTTGCTTTAAAAAATTGCAAAGGGAAGTTATTTTTTTTAATCGAATCATACGAATTATAAAGCACAATAATTAGGGTTACATTTTGATATTGATTTTTTTGATATTATTCAAGCTAAAGGAACATGTAACTTTGATGTTGTTTTTTTTTTGGTACTTGTATGTTTTTTTTTTTTTAAGTTTTGTATGACTTAATAATAGGTGGGCAATGCTTAGCCTTCAAACCTCACCTTCGAAGATGGTTGAATAAAACCCCAAGCGTAGGGCTAGTTTGTTGGAAGCATAGTAAACCGGTAAGACCGGGATCGTACCATAGGGAATTCGATGGAAGCTTAATTGGATTGAAGGTTGAAATGGTAGAGTACGACGTTCAAGGCGGCCAACTAGAGTTGCTTTGAAACGGAGAAAAAAAAAATGACAAGGCAAAAGACTAGGAAAAACGCTTTGATTGACTTAAAGAGGCAAGTCTAAGGATCTTCTAACCCTTGACAAAGGACGTTACCGGTTCTCAATATAACTCGGGCGAGAGTCACGACCGCGTGCTCACGCCCGGAAGATTTAGCGTCAAAGACTACGTTTCAAGACAAATATAATTTAACGGAGGCAAACCAACTTGTTAAGCAATTTTATCGAAAACATAGGAGGCCACGAGCCCTCGGCGAGCCGTTTGCCAAGACCGCTTGGCAAACGCCTTACCGAGTAGTTAACACCCCTTTGCTTAGACCAAAAATGCAAGTTAAGCTCTATTCCGTAAATCATGAGTTAAAGCCCGAAGATTCGAGAACCAAGTAACTACCTAAGTCCTCGGGAAAGATTATCCCGAGACTTAACCAAACGACTACTCACACATACTTAAAGCATAAAACGAAACATGAAAACGAGACATAAGTTTTAACCGATGAAAACGAAAACAAACTTGATTTAACAAAGGATCTAATCCACGGCTACAACATTAATAAACGGAAAAATAAAGGACAAGACTTACTTGCTTGAGTTCTTAAAGGAAATAGTCCAAAAGCTTGGAGAGCTTTAATGGAGTTTCAAAATTGCAAAAGACTTAAAGTGTAAAAGACAAGGGATGATCAAGAAGAGAGAGAGAGAGATCCCTATTTATACAAAGTGGGCTTCCTCTCTCAAAATATCCCACAAAATATCCTAAAAGTAGCTAAAAGTGGAAATTAACCCAAAAGTAGAAAGTTGGAAAAAACAGCAAATTCGGGGGAAAATCTGCACTATGAACCGGTACGGCCAAATCCCGTACCGGTACAAGCCTTCAACAAAGCTGGAAACAATAACTCTGGCCAGCATGAACCGGTTGGGCCATATCCTGTACCGGTTCATGGAAGGCAGAAATTTGATTTTGCTTTGCTTTGATCCGCGCAACCTGACGACCTTCTTGGCACTTGATTGATCACCCAACGGCCTTCTTAGGATGTCTCCTCACTTCCTCGAAACCTTGGATGCTTCCGAAAATAATCCTTGGCGTTAAGAAACACCTTAGCACCACGTATTGACTGAAACAACCGAAACAAACCTTACGTGCAAAATGAGATAAAAATGAAAGTTAAAAGACTAAAGATGCTACAAAATAGGGGACTAAGGCACCAAGATTATACAATCTTGGTTGCCTATCAGGCAACAAAGCATGAGGCTAGGCTTGGGCAACCCAAATAATTTCTTGAAAGTTGGTCTTCTAGAAAGTTTTTTTTTCGTTTTAAAGTAGGGGTATCATGCATGCATTTCTATACCAAATTATCATACTTTTCTTCATATATATCTCTATTTTTATAAGTAACCGAACGAAAGATAAAATGAAACACAACCCATTTGAAGTTTTAAAAATGGGTATTTGTTAGATGTCGGATAAAGAAAGAAAATTTTCTCTATTTGTTAGATGCCAGCATTTCTTTTACCTATTCAGCAATGAGCAATGGAAGTAATCTACCTTTGCCTGAAGACTACGGCTTACAAGTCAAGGACTGTGTTATGGAATGAAACCTGGATTTAGCAAATCTGGAATTCAAAATCTTAAAAGATACCTAATTGTATCCTATTAATCTTGCAACAATAATCTTGCTTTGATATTCCAGCAATAATACATCAAACATTAACATTTAGAAAGAGATTCAGGCACATTTATATTTGCAATCGTCCGATGTACTATGTTGATTCAATAGTGCATTAGTGAATTCACATGAATTGAACGACTTCAAATACAGCTCATTATATAGAAGAAAAAAAACACTCTTGAAAAGAATATATTATTTTCTATAGCAGTCAACTACATTGTCTAGTTTATGATGTTGTAATTTGTAGTAAATGTACAAATCCTATGTCATGAATAGATATACGTTCTAAATGTACAAATCCTACACGGATCGTGGTTGACAAAAATGAGTAGACAATAGACTATGGGCTTACTGAAAGCTCTGCTCAAAATTCACCGTTTTTCTTACCGCTCTTAATTTTTGCTAAGCAAAAAAAATTTATTAATCTTTATAAAAGATTTCAAAGATTAAAAGGATCAAGGACACACCGGCAAAAGCAACCCGAGACCTAAAAGAAGGCAAGACGCCAACTGAAGTCTAAAATAAACCACCGAAATCCAAACAAAAAGCAAACAAAGACCCAAACGAGCCTCACACCCAAAGCCTAAATCCCCACCACCAACAACAAAAACACAGAGAGAAAGCCAAAACCAAATAGCCGCCAATCAAAACCAAAAAAGAAGCAAGACACCTCAAACCCACCCAAACTCGAGACAAAAAGCCATAGAAAGGGATGCATCCTCCACGAAATTACCATCGTCCTCCGAGATATCCTCTTCCTCAAAATCATCTATAGGATGTATCCTATCTTTTAATTCTTCCTCTTGCATTTCAACAAATCTCCTCAGATTATAATTCCTCCCTCCTTTAATTTCAATACCCAAAGTTTTACCAAAGTTCAACATCTTGCGAGCTTCCTCAAAGAACATTGAGGAATAAGGGCTTTTCTTATTTCTATGATTCACTTTATCGAATTTAGCCTCTATCTTGGTGAGGTGCTGTTTCTTTTTAATTTTCCTCTCCAATCTTCTCACTCCCCTTCTCATTTTAATTATGGCATCAACGGATGAACTAATGCCGGGAAAGTTACTCTCATCTTTAGAGTTCTGCCTAGGTAACCCTTCAACTATTTCTACTCCCCCACCGGAAATAACATAATCCTCTCCAGGAAAGGCCTCTCTTCTTTGGCAGTACTCCTCAAAAGACTGAGTAATACAACGTGAAGCACCTTCCTTTTGGTTTAAATCTACAAGTAAATTAATTCCCTCCACTTGAGCAGCCTCAGGGAGTTTTGAGAATCCTGAATATCCTCCATTATCTTTAACCCTTTATCCAAAGCCTCCTTAGGACTCTCAGCATATGCTATTCTAGTTAGCTAATTATTGAGATTCTCATGAGCTTCAAAAAAGTAATCTGTACCCTTTCTATGTGTCGAGTCAGCTCCATAAGCATCATCACCCTTGACTAGACTTGCCTTACTAGCAACCACCTCATTCTCTTCAATCTCAACACTGGAAACTGAAACTGAGTTTGCCTTCCTTAACAACTGAAACTCTGGAAAATAGGTGCCCTCTTGAACTCGCACGCGGAATTCACTGTTATTAGCTTGGATGTGTATCCACTCGTCAATGGAATCTTTTACCGTTGCAATGAGAATTCTTCCATTCCAAAAGATGTCATTTCCATAATATCGTCATCGACTGATAGAACTTCCCCATAGATATCACCAATTTTCTTGAACGTATCAACACACCAAACATTGAGAGGAACCCCCAAGCATTTAACCCAAACAATTCTCTCAAAACTTGCAATTTCTTCATTCCATGGTTTGATTTCACTGAACCATCTTGATAACCATTTCTCCTTTATGGTTAGGTCCTTCATTTCTTTGTTCAGAAAAGAAATGAGAACACGACGACCGCCCATTGCTCTCACTAAAGTTCCTTCCACATTTTCTTTCTTGAATTCAATCTCCAGATCCTCTATTATAGTCACCTTGTGTAGCTTTGCAACCGCACTTCGATTTAACCACTCATTACCGATAGGTTTAATGTTCAGGACTTTTGCTTCCATCTCCTTGACCACCCGATCATTCCTATCACTTTTAACCACCTGAGCTTTTGCTTCTAGCTCCCTGACCACCCCATTATTCTTATCACTTTTAACCACTTGAGCGAAAGACTTCCCATTACCAAAGAGATCTCTTTTCAGTTTATCAGCATCGGAAAAGCCCTTTTTACTTGACTCAGCACTAGGGCTGCAAACGAGCCGAGTCGAGCCGAGCCACAGCATGTTCGAGCTCGGCTCGGTCATTTATAGGGAGGCTCGAGCTCGAATCGAGCTTGAAAATCTGGGCTCGAGCTCGGCTCAATAATCATTAGCATGGCTCGAGCTTGGCTCGTCTAAGCTCGATAGTATATAAACGAGTCAGCTCGGCTCGAACTCGAGCTCGTTTAAAACCCAACTTTCACTTTTTACCTTTAGATCAAAAAAAAAAAAATTATATATATATACTCGGCTCGCGAGCCGACTCGAGCCGAGCTCATCGCAACTCGAGCTCGGCTCGTTTATGAAACGAGCTTATAAAACCGGCTCGAGCTGGTTCGTTTACCTTCCGAGCCAAGCTTGAACGAGCCAATAACGAGCCGAGCCGCGAGCCGCTCGCGAGCCGCTCGGTTCGTTTGCAGCCCTACTCAGCACCAAGAAAGTTCTCTTGGTGATACATTCTCTCCTTAACACAGGTTTTGGTTCCTTATTCAAATGTGGCTCTTAATTTTACCATTCAAAAGTGCCTTGGACGATCCGGATTTTAAAAGACTCTTCTAGAGAGGAGTTTAACCTAACCCTTTCTTAGAAGAGTTCTTTTTTAAATCCGAACCATTTATTACTGAGACGGACGATGAAATATTGAGCAGTCAATGTTGAGCAGCGTCTCCGCCCGTTGATGGGCTAAATGGCATGTCACCTACTATAAAGATGTCATGTCATGTACAGTCATGACGATCATGATTTCTTATAAACATGTGAAAGGGATTAATCAATAACTTGAATTATACTTTAGGTCTAATCATTTCAAGGGATCGTTTGGCAAAGTTTTAGGAGTAGTCTCGTTTTGAAGACATTCCTCTCTGGCCACTTTACCTCTAAACACCCAATATCTTGGTAGGGTTAATTTATACCATGTAGCGCTGCCTCAATATCTTTGAGGGCTCGTTTCGCATTTTAGTCCTCTGAGGACTCGCGCGTTTCACAAATTTTTGCAAACAAACAGCACTACAGACACTCAATCTTCTCAAAGTTTATGACATGATTTCGCAATTTGTCCATCGGAACTTATTTTGCTTATATTGTGACTATTGTCCTGATTGAACTACGTTGGTCTGATCCCTATAAACAGGGTACGTAGGCAGCTTCCCGAGCGCGACCACCATCATCATTTATTTTTATTTCGGTTTCATGCGTTTTGTCCCCATTCAAAGACTTTAGAGCAACGGATTGGGATGCCTATTCTTTAAACGTCACTCGCGCCAACCAATGGTTTTCGAGTTCCGTTAAAGAGGGACTACTATAGACACCCAATCCAAACCTCGGAGGTTCTTTGAATGCCCCGATGATGAAATAAAGGAAACAATACCTTCAAGAGCTTGAATAAAGGACTTCCTTAGCCCAAAAGTCTAGACAAACCCAAAAGCCCAAAGAATCCAAAAATCCAGATAAGCCCAAAAAGCCCTGGACTGGACCTAGAATACTGCACGGAACACTTCTACACCGCGCGGCGTAATAAGGCCACACGTGGTCATGAGGTTAATCGCACAACATTTTATGGAAAAGTTTCAACTGCCTCAATAAGCTGTCGGCCACACCTGATTGAGCCACAGCTACAAAATGGCTTAGTTGAAAAAGCACTTCTAGCCTACCTAGAAAGCATCTCCCTCATTTGAATTCAAAATCCTTGGCTCTTGCCTATAAATATACCTCTCCACTCAAGAGAAATGGGCTCCTAATTCTCTCTCTCTCTCTCTCTCTCTCTCTCTCTCTCTCTCTCTCTCACTTTGCCCATTTTCAAGCCTTGAGAATGTTGTCCTAAAAAGACATTCTCTAGGTAAAATACTCAATTTTCCTCCTCACC
>BPLS01031288.1:0-11111 GCA_019656275.1 Rhododendron kiyosumense
GTTGTATGCCAACGATGTGCGAAATTTGAAGAGAACCAATTTAGAGCATAGGTTGGTGTTCGAGGAGACAACCTAATAAAACCTTCATTAGTACACATGTTTCATAGTTGGTAGCAGAATTGGTTTGATACCTTAAATGGTTGCAAATGTTTTCTCACTTAAGGAATTTTCCATGAATAAGTCTGCAAGTAAAAGGTCAATTTGCATAATATCCGATATGGAACTTGCAATTGTATGGTAAAATTGAAAAACAAATAAAAATATGCCTTTGGTTTCTTCTTTTTTATTTTTTTGTGCGCCGAAAGGGAACGAAAAAATCATAATTTTTCCCTTCAATTTGATTCTTGATTGTGCAGCTGGGAATGGCTAGTGCATTAGAGACTCTGTGTGGGCAAGCATACGGTGCAAACCAACTCAACATGCTTGGTGTATATCTTCAAAGATCATGGATTGTCTTGTCCATAACCTCCCTTTTCCTACTCCCCTTATTCTTTTTTACGACCCCAATTTTGGAAGCTCTAGGCCAAGATGCAGCTCTTGCGAAACTGGCCGGAACAATCTCTCTCTGGTTAATCCCGGCGATTTTCTCCTTCATTCCATGCTTCACCTGCCAAATGTTCCTGCAGGCACAAAGCAAGAACAAACTTATCGCATACTTGGCAGCATTTGCGCTTGCGTTCCATATATTCCTCTCGTGGCTGTTGGTGGTGAGGTTCAAGTTTGGAATTCCTGGGGTAATGATATCTTTAATTGTGGCGTATTGGCTTCCGAATGTCGGCCAGCTTGCTTTCATTATGTGTGGAGGGTGCCGAGAAACATGGAAGGGTTTCTCGTCGTTGGCTTTCAAGGATCTATGGCCCGTCATCAAGCTCTCTCTATCATCGGGTGTCATGCTTTGGTAAGCTAAGCCTTCTTTCATCCATTGCAAGTTTATGTGAAAGCACTGAGTCGTCTGCCACTTTGTGCGTATAATGCCAGATGTTGTATCTGCGCCAAATATAACCCTATATTCATAGGAACTAGTACTAAACTAGGCATACTAATCGAACACTAACTTTTATTGTATACATTATTCTGGTTTGGTGGCACAAGGAAGATAATTTGTCACCACTGCACCAAACAGAAAACCAAGTAAAATGTGAAAAAACTCAATTACCACTTGTTCATCCTATTCACTATAGTTCTATTTTGGTTAAGAAAACTGTTCTACAGAGTAATTTGTTGTTTATGTTGCTTCCTTCGGCTGAAAAAGAGGTTTTCTCCATCTGAACAATGTGATTTCCTCGACAGTCTCGAACTCTGGTACAACACGGTACTGATTCTTCTAACAGGAAACATGGCGAATGCCGAGGTTGCCATAGATGCTCTCGCTATATGGTAACTCTCTTTTGCCACCCTTTTCCCTCACTGAATTTTTGTTACAACTTTTATCATCCAACCGATCGATCACACACGTATATCTTTTTTTTTTGCAGCCTCAATATTAATGGCTGGGAAATGATGATATCTCTTGGTTTCTTGGCTGCAGCTAGGTAATTTTAGTGGTCATGTGTAAATTTGGCACTTGATGCGTATCTCATACCTCTTGACATGTGCATTTACGCGTATTCTCATGTTAAATTTTTTTTTTTTTTGGGTCTTTGGAAACTTTTAGCGTACGTGTCTCGAATGAGCTTGGAAGAGGGAGCTCAAAAGCTGCAAAATTCGCAATTGTGAATACAGTGCTAACATCATTTCTCATCGGACTCGTGTTGTTTGTATTGTGCCTGATCTTTCGGGGTCTCATAGCTTACATATTCACAGAGAACAGTGACGTGGTTGCTGCAGTCGAAAGTCTATCAGCTCTTTTGGCCTGGTCCATTCTTTTGAACAGTGTTCAACCAGTCCTTTCTGGTAAGCTTCTCCCTTCTGATTTACTACTCCCAGTACATAGTTATATGAAGGACTCAACCCATAATTGTATCTAGCTAGGCCTTGGCCGTTGGTCCACTGGTCATGTAGCAACACATTGTCCTGTGAGATTCTAGGTCTGGTTGATGGGGCCGATTTGTTATAGCAACACGTTGTCCTGTGAGATTCTAGGTTCGAGTTGATGGGCTCAATTGTTGTGTAACAGATCGATACGAGGAAAGAGTATTACCGGATGAAAAAGAAGGTGCACGTTAATGAACATAAAGTACTTTTGTTTCTCATCGTGGAAATGTACCTAGAATCGGAAATTCTTGGACCACATTCCCTCACACTAGCTACATCGGATTTGAATCTACATCATACATTAATGATTTCTGGGTCGAATCCCGAGTAGCTGTTAGGACTACCTACTCGGGATATAGTCGTTAATGAATGGTCGGTACAGCTTTCATTTTCCTTGTGCAGGCGTTGCTATTGGGGCTGGCTGGCAGAGCATTGTGGCTTTTGTTAACCTCGGAAGCTATTACCTAGTAGGGGTTCCGGTGGGAGCAGTACTCGGTTATGTATTCGATTTCCAAGTCAAAGTGAGTATTTTTATTCCTCGTTTCCCCGCGTAGTATAAATATTTGGTCTTATTTTTAGAAACAAGTTTACGGTCCGAGTTCGCATAAGCCTCGAAATAATTCTTCAGTTTAAGAGCGAAGTAATACTGTAATCGGCCGCAATTGATCTCCGTAAAGAACTTGAAAACTCAAGGAAAAATAACCATGGACGCTAAACAACCAATCCACAACTATTATTACAGGTGCAAGGGATTGAGTTAGGTTTTATTGGATTGTTTCTTTCTTCAATGGATTAAGGGTAATTTACACGAATCGTCCCTCTAGTTTCTCACAAATCTCAATTTCTTCCTACTAACATCGATAGGGAGTGTGGATTGGAATGATGTTCGGGACATTCGTTCAAACTGTTGTGCTCGTCATAATCACTTGCAAAACTGATTGGGATAAACAGGTACACTTGGTTCTTGCACTTACAAAGCTCTCTCTCTCTCTCTCTCTCTCTCTCTCTCTCTCTCTCTCATTTGCCCGATCGACAGTGGTTTTGTCTCGATTGAACTCAACTGGTCAGCAATTGACGATCTGGACCGCACCATGAAGTCCGGGAATGTGAATTCCATCCTGGGATTCTGGATGATTTGAATTTTATTCTGATCCTGGATGATTTCAGCTGTCTATTTTATAAGACTCCGTTTCTAAACTACTTGATGAATTATGTCTACGTACTTTATCAACTCATCTTTATTTTTGGAAAAACGGAAGGTGGTCAAAATTAAGACCTTCAGGTTTTTCAAGACAAGTGCGTGTGTGGATCAAGTCCTTGGGGCACTTGGCCTAAACTATTGTTTCGATATTTTTGTCAATTTTTTAGAATTTTTCTTAGATTCACGTCAAATTTTTTGGCAAATATAATTCACTTTCTGAGATGGATTTTTCCAAACTAAAGAGATGATTTCTTTTTTTTTTTTAATTTTTAATTTTTATCTGCAGGTATCCATTGCCCAGGAACGAGTTAACAAGTGGGCTGTGGAGCCAGAATCACCAAGTGTTAATCAGGAAAATGTTTGAGATGATATTTCAAATCTTTGGCCTTGAGGTGAAGTCCAACATGCTCCCCTTCTTTCATGTATTTTTGGATCAGTTGTATCCTTTGTACCCGTGCTTTATTATGGACGCAATATGATTCTTTCAACGAATTAAAACATGAAGGGATACTAATACATTTTGTTCTTTTTTATTAAAACAACTCTTCCAAATGGTAAAAAAAGGAAGTCATTTTAATTCAAAATAAGTGAGAGTTGATAGTTTTTTATTACGTTTTATCAAAAAAAAAAAAAAGGGACAGAAAGAGTAGTTAATAAAACATATTGGATTAAATTAATTTTTCATGGGTTTATTCAAATTTGTTTTTTAAATTATTAAATCACACAAATCATCCGTGCCAGACTCGAAATGGGCTTTGCGTGCCCATCGGTGGCTATGGTCTGTTGCCATAATATATTATTTGCCTAGACGTTCGACTATTTTCAAATACAAAAAATAGGTTCCACTGCATTGAATTATCTAATCATCAAAATCTTCTCGTCCTAGGTACATGTTTTCTGTTTGTTTATTCCTTGCTTTTCGTGGCGCAATTAATGGCTGGCCGGGTTATGAGCCACGTAAACAAAAATGTACTATTACTGCGTTCTGAATGATTAGTTTGGTTGGTTGATGAATTTAATTTCTAAATAAAAATATTTTCTCTATTTCATTCAAAATGTCTCCTACAAAAATTCAAGTATTTTTAAATCCAAAAAAATGATTTTAATTTGGTGCAAGATAATAAAAAAAATGTGGAAATATGTTTTTTTTTTTTTTTGGATTTGAAATTACACAGATTCCAATAGAGGACATTTAAAGTGGAATGAAGGAAGTAATTTCTTGTGAATCTCATAATTCTATCGTGAATACTTTTAACTTGAACAGAGAGAAGATTAGTCGAGATTTGCGTAAGTTGATTCAAAAACCCTTGTTAAAACTAAAAAATTAATATACTGTCACTACGTAACTCCGTTTTTTTTTAGCTATTCATTAATTCTAATCTACTCTATCTTAGGAGACTTGAGAAAAGTGATAAGTACTCACGAGAATCGAACCCTGCTAATGTTCATACAAATATAAGAGAAGTATTAACTGCACCGGTACCTCACTCCACCTACCACTACGCACCTAGGTTGGCAAGAATTACTATTGGATGCTCATGCGGGATGGTCCTGCGGCATTCAAGTTAGTAACTATACACAATTTCACACTCTTGTACAGTTACTCACACCCTCTCCAACACACAATTCATGCCGTTACACAATACTCCATTCACACCCATATAACTGAAAACTCACACTCAAAAAATACGCAACTATTCACACCTCTTACAATAGACAATTTACACCCCATGTTATATACAATTCCTACTCATATATAACAATTCACTTGCATCCTCCACAACGGACAATTTTTTTTTTGATCCGGGCAATAGACAATTCACATCCCGTGTTATACACATTTCACACCTCATATCACACAAATCAAACCCACAAAGAATAGACAATTCACACTCTTTTAAAACTCTTGTAGTACACAATTAGGGATGACCATTTCGTTTGACCCGTCGACATCTGATCCGATCCCCGCTCTGAACGGATCCGTGATTTGGAGATTTGTTCGGAAACTGGGCATATGTTTGTGGATGACCCCATCTCCACAATTTTTAGACTTGCCGCCGTACTTATACAAATGCTCACATGAATTCATAACAACCACACATCCTTCACCGTCGATGTACTCGAGCTTTTCGTGCTCACGTGATCAGTATTTGTACGAGCGGAGAGATTTTTGGGTATTGTGTTGGTATCACATGGCCGTGCTCATATGGTGTCCGAGTAGTTCATCCAGGTCGTCAAAAAGTGTATTGGACGGCCCACATTGAAACTCTCTCTTTTCTCACCCCACCGCTCTCTCCAAATTCGAACCATCTAAAACCAAAATGAACAGCTCAGATGCGCCGAGCGAGCACCACGTAATACTCACCCGAAAAGTTTCTTGTACGAGTCTGGATGTTGCAACAAGAAAGATGTCCTGTCCACACATTCCAACTACCGCAATGAGATCCTATCCCCACCAAGATATATTGCTCCTAACCAACAGTCAACGCCTGATAATCCCCAGTTTTTCTTCTCTCTCCTTGTTGTGTTCTTTTATGCCACACCATTGTTACACAAAAGTCAAACAACCACCAGCCCTCTTTTAAGTGCCAAATCCTGAGTTGAACTCTTCCTATTTTATTCCTTTTTATACCTACTTACTTTCTTTCTTTCTTTTCTGAAAAAGGGTTTTATCTATGTTAAATTATATACTCCTTCCGTTTCAAATTGACAGTCCACCATAAAAAGTCGTGCCGTTTTTCAAATCAAAAAATCAACTACTTTCGTGTATAATTTTTTGAATTTTTTAGCACCAAATTAGAGTACTAATCGAGATCTTTAATACGGTGCGAAAAAATTTGAAAAATAATGCACCGAAAGAGTTGATTTTTTGATTTAAAACATGGCAAAAGAGAGAAAGTGGGACTCTCAATATGGAACGGAGAGAGTAATAATCTGGGAGTACCGCCACGTAATACTCCGTACCACTTTACAACTACACATTCCTGTTTATCTCTAAATGTATGGACCCGATAGGAACGTGTGGTTGTAAAATGGTCTCGAATACCACGTGGCGGTACTCCCAAAGTATTGAACTATTTCTCTACCTCCTTCGAAAATATGATATTCGCCGTACCGAGCCCATCTATCACTTGGCCTGAATGGACTTTCCTTGCACTATGTTTTGATGTGAGGTAGCTGATTTGCCAAGGCTCCTCTGGATGAGACACTTGACATATGTAGAGAATTAACCAACAAGTTTTTTTTTTTTTGCTTCTAAACTTTCGAAAAATGATATCAAAGCAATTAAATCCAACTAATTAATCGGTGCTTAGCATTTACGAGGCGTTCGAATCAACTTATGCGACCCTCGATCCTAAATTTTACAACCGTATTTGTTTAGCTTTTGTTAATGACACTTCTGTCTTTTAGTCATATTGTATTAGTACATAAAAGCAGTTTATTCCAAAAGCGTTATCTCGAAACTTCTGAGTACTTTAAAAATCTTACTACTTTAACATAATATACATGTTTATTTATAACACACAACATATATAGGGAGTATCACTTATCAGTACCACTCTAGCTCGCTCCTGAAGTCTCTCTCTCTCTCTCTCTCTCTCTCTCTCTCTCTCTCGTGTGTGTGTGTGTCGAGAGAGAGAGAGCTTTCTTGTGGATCATACGAACTTGAGCAAACTCAATCCCGCCGACTCTGTTTTTCCTGGCAAGTCCCTTCTCTCTCTCTCTCTCTCTCTCTCTCGTGTGTGGAGAGAGAGAGAACTTTCTTGTGGATCGTACGAACTTGATCAGCAAGCTCAATCCCAGAAGACTGCCGATTCTGTTTTTCCTGGTAAGTCTCTGTTTCTCGTCTATGTATGTGTCCTTAAATTTTTCGCTGTCAACTGCAATCCACTCGATCACATTCCATTTCTTGTTCGTACTCTTTTAACTCCAAAAATATGCACTAAAAGTGCCTCTAACTATAAACCGCAATTACAATACTTCTAACAATTTTGCACGATATGATCAATCCCAACTCACCAAATACTGTATTACAATATATATAACTACACTACCTGAAGTTAATCCTGTTTTGATTACACATCGCGCTTCTTTGGGGCGATCCATAAAGAGCTTCGTCTGACTTTAAATGGAACCCCGCAAGTGGGCCGTTTGATTGGACTACGAGATTAGTTGAGGTGCGCCGTATGCGTAAGCTAGCTCGGACACGTGAGTTGAAAATTAAAAAACATTCTCACGCTTGTGTTTTTTTTTTTTTTAAAATCCGCCGCGCTTGTGTGTAGTGTTTAATTTCCTGCATAAACCCATAGTTTTTTTTTTAAAATTCTTTCAAGGCTTTTTTTGTTTTTTGTTTTTTTTCCTCTCTGGGTAGTGGTTTTGTGCTCCAACTAACAGTTGCGAGTTGGGAACAACATTGGTAGCTTGGGGGGGGGGACTGTTTGGTACTTTGCCTGTTTTCTTCCATTTTGTCTCTTCCATTTTATTGGATATTCTAGCTAGCAAGTGTCCAATTTTGTATCTCCAGTTGCTACCTATTTACATCCTGCTGCACGTGGCTATCTATCGGAGATTGGCCAACTTTGGTTGACTAGATAAAATTTATCACATCATCAACCATATTTATCGCAACTTCAGAAATTAATGAAATTTTATTTTGTCGTTCAAAAAAAAATTTAATCAACCATACTTTATCACATCTCACCAAATGTATAGATTTTTTTTTTTGTGGTCATTTGTTAATTCTAATATATTCTATCTAGGGTGTTTGGGGAGGGGAATGAGTGCTTACATGAATTAAACCTTGTCCATGTGCATGAGAGTATAAGAGAAGCACTAACTGCACTCCACTCCACTTGTAAATGTATTCGTCTTCGTCTGTAATTTTTTGGATAATGTACCTTAGAAAAATGCCTAGTAGGGTTGGAGTGTATATATATTTATATGTATATATATAGACACACACAAATGTATGTATAGATGGAGTATGTGTGTTTGTGTAGGCAAAATTCAAATTGTCTTTTGTTAAAGAACTTGTTTGACGCAACCATAAAATCTTTTTTTATTATTATTTAATTAGCCCTAAGACATAGACCTTTTTGCACGCTTGGAAAGTCCAAAAAGTCTTTAGGAGATGTTTGTATAGGGAATGGGAGATGCTGGGAAGCACGAGCAGTGGTACCAAGCGATTCATCCGGTAGCTTATTTCGGAATGGATTGCTTGTATCTAATTCGAGTGCATAAAAATCTCAACCGTCAATTGTCGAGACAAACAGCGATATGAGTCGCTCGGCACCGCTGCCAAGCATTCTCACTTGGCAGCATCAATCCCCAGGCCTGCTCTATGTTATCGCATCCTGCCGTGCACAAATTTTTTAAAATAAAAACTAGAAATGTTGCCTCGACGGTCATTAACTACAGATGCCATTTTTGACAAAACTATCATTTTTTTCCTTTTAAAATAAGAATGAATTATTTGACCATTCTGTAATGTTACTTCCTTCGAGCAACAACATCAGTGGAGCTAAAATGAAGTTTTCTGTAAAATAGCTACGCATTTCTTGAAAAACCATCCTGCACCAGAGCAGGCAAACCCCAAAGCTAAAATACATTTTGGTGTTTTGGTTCGGTAGATTTACCTCACAACTGTAGCAATGTAAACATAAAGAAATATTCTTCTTCTTCTCTCTCCTCCCTATCACTCTCTCATTCTCTCTGTTCCCCTCTCTCTCTCTTTCTTTTAGTATATTTTATAAGAATAAATAGGTATAATAGAGAAGATTGGTGTGAGATTGAGAGAAATTTGAGTAGGTAAAATAGAAAAAGTAGATTATTGGGTAGATAAAATACATTTCATTGATAAACTTGCTCTTAGCTTACGTTATTAAACTTTAAAGGGGTCGTGTTACCCAAAAATACCCTCGAGAGAAGGAACAGAGAAGGAGTTAACAAATGCGTTTCTAAACACTGATCAATAAATTAAGGGAAATGATATTAGCACTTCAAAAATTGATGCAGGCACTCCAAAATTAGTGTAACTCCAAAGTTACTTTCCTTTGTTTTTTGGAGTGCTTGTATCAAATTTTGGAGTGTCAATATCATTTCCCTAAATTAACTCTCTAATTTTGAATTAAAGTATGCTTCTAAAAGTAGAAAATATATTCAAAATAAAAGTCAAAGAATCTGTCAATTGGAGACTGGGAGTACATTAATTTTGCTGTCTTTTTCAGGTTGCGTTAAATAAAAGAGTATACATCCCCTGAGTGTAAATCCGGTTGATTTGGTTGATTTGATTACGAGTTTGATTCTTGGAGTGAGATCACAAAGAAGTAGTTTTCATGAAATCTCTATTTCTCGGCAGAGTTCGATTTTTGAAGTCAGGTTTATAAACAAAGAAGTAGGAGTAGTAGTTTTGAGAGTCTCATGCTCTCCTTTGCTATTTTTAGAATTAAAAAATCAATTATTTTCGTGTATAATTTTTAAATATTTTTTGAAATGTATTAAAGATTTTAATTAGTACTTTAATTTGGTAAGAAAAAATTCAAAAGAATATACATAGAAATAGTTAATTTTTTGATTTGAAAAATAAATACGATTTTAGGCAGTAGACTCTCAACATGGAACGATGGAACGGTGGAGGGAGAGTGTAATTCTTATTTCCAACGTGAATTGTCCGCCTTTCACCGGATTATGCGACTGACGATGAACCCACCGAAATCGACCTCCAGGCCTCAACCTCTGCTGATCACCGGAGTAGACCACCAACGCTTCTCTCTCTCTCTCTCCAACCTATGCGCCGTACCTCACAAGTCACACCATGAAATCCCCTCCTAAAAATCACAATTTTGTGGGAAGCAAGGGATTTTGGTCGTACAATTACACCTACTCTTGACGAAATATCCGAATGTATACCAAAAATCCTTTTGAGTGCTAATGTTTTAGCAGTCAATTGAGATAGGAAACATACATGATACACCTAAAGAACCTCAGCTGCAATAACTCCAAGGGTTGTCCTGCTGGTCTTGGCTAGGGATTTTGGGGTTTGCTTCCTTGGTGGTCTTGACTCGGGATTTTATGGTTAATTTGCTCCCTCCTAAGGTCTCGGGTTCAATCTTGGGTTCAATTACTTTGTCAGCAACTCCAGGGGCCGCCTCACCTCACCTCACACACAAGTGTGTGAAAATTAGGGCTGCTAATTGAACCAAGATACTCGACTTCGAGCTCATGTTTGTTTGTTAAGAGCTTGTTCAAGATCGTTTTGTTTCATAAAGAAATCAAGCTTGGAAAATTTTTGGAAGCTCGTTCAGGCTTCAAATCAAGGTTGAACAAACAATTACTCAGCTCGTTCACCTTATGAAAGAATAAAAAATTAAAGCTACTTGAGATTAGCTTGGGTTTGGTTTGATTAAAGCTCGCTTGAGCTCGGCTCGTCTCACAAGCAAGCGAAGTTCGAACATATTTTTGAAGCTTGCTAAGTTTTCAAGCCAAGCTTGATCAACCACTTGAATAGCTCATTTGACTTGTTTATCACCCCTAGTGAAAAGGCTATGGGCGGGGCCGTAGGAATTTATCCGAGGTGCACGCAGACTAGCCGAGAACACCTTGTATTACCAACAAAAAAGAAAAGAGAAAATAACCTCAGCTGCAATTTATCTGCCAAAAGGATGCTGATGACAGATCTTCTCCATTTTGTCTTAAATCCTGCTGATAATGACCCAAGTGAAACTAAGGGTAAGTCCCACCTCAATCTCATTCTAGCTAATTTTGAGTACTTTCCTAACATTAAGCAGTACGTCCCCAGGGAATAGTTTAGTTGATGTGCGCATGAGCTGGCCCGGACACGCTTACTTACCGAAAGGATAAGAATTCGAGTTTAGGAACTTGATATGTACTTGTGCAGTTTAAAGTTGAGACCTGTAAGGCCATATTTGATTGGTCG
>BPLS01031288.1:11121-46342 GCA_019656275.1 Rhododendron kiyosumense
TGATTATGAACAGTTTGAAGCAGAAGGAATGTTTGCAATCAGAAAAATAGAAAATTGAAGGCTTACTTGATGTTCCACAAGAGAACCATCAAAGGGAACTTGAAGCCTTTGCTGGAGATTTTTGAGTCTTGCCTCCTAAAAGCATTCCGTATACAGCATCAACAACAGGAAATGGAAAATGCATTCAGAAAGAACATAAAACACAAATACACTCTTCAACAAGATTGTGAAGCATACACTCTTCAACTCATTAATGCTAAAATAGCTATAACTATCTAATAAATAGAGGAAGTGCAAAACAACTACTACTTTTGCCCCTCAGATAATAACACAAGCATACTATAATGAGGAAAAAACTAGCAATTGATGATTGGAAAATGCCACTGAATCAAATAGAGAATGAAGACATAGGATATTGGTAACTAAACAATATCAAAATGGGGTTTTATATTTGGCAGAAAAAATAAAGTGGTGGTACTCATCGGCTCTCCAAAAGCATAAGACGGTCTCTGCAGAAAAAAAGAATACAAAACAAAGGACTTCAAAACATAAAAACAAAGATTAAGAGTTCAATTTGTTGCAATAACTAGAATGTATGATCATGCAGCAACTGGTGGAAGCAATTGGACATAATACACCGCAAATATCACTAGATTGGTTATAGACCAACTTGTAAGGCATTAATAGAGGTCCAAGGGGGGTATCCAATTTGACAAACATATATTTCCTAGGAACCACAACGTATTCAAGCAGGAGTGCTTGATGACATACATGTGTTTGATGTTCTAGAGTCCTACCTAGACAGCATCCCTTCCTATCACCTGCTCTGGGGAAGGACTTGGTTGCATAAATATATAAATATGAGGCTATCCGTCCTCCTTTCACCTATGTGCCAAGTTTTGGAGAGGCAAATAACTGTTTGGTAGCCACTAAGGAGCTAGCCTTTTGCCAAATAGGAAGCACACTTTGCTTATGCGCAGAAATTCTTTTCAGAATAAAATGGTAATAAGTTTCTGAAGTTAAGACTAGGGTCCTATTTTAATGATAAGCCAGAACATGAGTGTGATACTTTATATAAACTCCCAAAATAGGTAGAATTATGATATAATCCGGATAGAGGAATAAGAAATGATAGCAGAGAAGATAATAAGAATGTAAATTACACCCTTGCAGTATTACTAGAAACCTAAGTTCACAAGGAGTAAAAAGATACACGATAAACCCTTTTCAAATATCAGGCAGGTGTATTTAACAGCCAAAAATAGTTTCGCATAAAATATTTGTTTTGTGAACATATTGAGCATCCATTTCGTTTCCAATAACTGGAAAGCACAAAAATACCAAAAAATTCAGTCGCTCGATACATGGTGGTCTTTCTGTTACCTGTAAAGGACTAAGTGAAGGCACAAGAAGCCTCTTGGTTTGTCCATCTTGAGCGCCGGAATGAAAGGGCAAAAGCCGTCCAATAAGTGCGCCAGATCCAACAACAAAATTTGCTATGAGAAACAAAAGAAAAAAATTTCAAAATCAATACATTTGAACCTTCAGACACTCTGCAGACTCTAGAACCTTTTTCAACCTGCCTTCTATACTGATTAATCAAATGTCATTAGATAACGGCAAGAGGTAAGTGAGAAAAATTGTTCTGGAGAAACAAGCAGAACAATATTTATCTTCTCTTACTGGTACTACTAATTGTCAGTCAGAACTGTATTGATTCGTAGTCAACTTACAATAATGTACCTCATGACCTTAACAAACTGTATTTTAAGAAAAACTATATAATATTTAGCTCAAAAATACATGGCTTCAGTCCCTATAAACTATGGTGAGTCAAAAGAACAGAAATTTATTTCTTCATTCAGTAGAGCCATGGGTATAATATCAAAACAGATGGAAACCAAAGAAAAGAACTTCATTTCAAAGATGGGGTCAATGGGGCTCACCAGATCAGTTTCAACTTTTCAATATCTATAACCCGCTCTAAAGTCTTCAAAATATATAATCACTTTGTTTGGTTTGGAGTTTTGAGAAATTTTTTTGATGTAAGGAGTGCTAATGAGTGGAGAGAGATAAAAAAAACTTATTGAGAATCATACAGAGAGTTAAAAAAATTCAAAACCTGTAAGTGAACAAAGTGAATATGTTTGACATCTACCTTTGCATTCATGGATACATGAACAAAAAAAGGAATGAAGAGTTCAACTACAATTGGGCGGGTTGATAACAACTTGCCCAAAGTTGAAATAGGGGAATGCCAAAAAAGAATTTCTTCCCAAATACAATTACAATAGCATATGAATTCCTGAAATTTTTAATTCTACATTAGTAATAATTGAATGCAAGTAGCTCCATGTTGAGAGCACAAGTGCAAAACCATACCCAAATTACTTGAAATGGTATAAATAACACATCCAAATTCAATGCAGATTTATTTCCCAATGAAAATAAATAAGTTTCACATTTGGTTCAAGTGTATAACTACCTGTCAATATATTTTAGCACCAGAGTGGTCTGACTGTAGAACCAGTTAATATAAAAGAAAAAAAGGTGAACAGCTGACAAAATTAATGATCATTCCACAGGCTATTGAGTAATTCCAGTAGAGTCCAGCTAATGGAACTCGTTTTCTTTTCCATGGATGGGTTAAATAGCAATAATGTTAAAAAAGAAAATCACATACCTAACCACTGTGTCCACTGGGTAATTATCTGGGAAAATAAAAGCGTCCAATGGAAGCGTTCCTTCTTTTGTTCATCATCCCAAATATCTGCAAGTGTGTCTCCCTATAGTAGAGATAGATAACAATAAATAACACACATTTACATGTACAGTACTTCCATCCCAGTAACCAAAAAACCAAGCAGAACACCTAAGGATAAAAGAAAGCAAGAGAGACAATCAGACAACAGATAAACAAAAACTCACTTCTGAGTGCCCACTTTCATGTTCACAATTCCCAAGTAATGGTTCATCCAAACCTTCCAGCCCTGACGTCTCCAAATATTCATGTCTTTTCCCATTAACATCCCCGTGGTGTAGTCTTCTCCTCAAAGTTTGTGATGTCATGTGTTTAGCTGGACTGTTGGATCATTCCAGACTAGTGTTAGCTTAACAGGGAACCAAATGCCACTGCAGTTTAACAACCAATACAAACTTCACCCTTTGTTACTCCAGCTTTGTCAGAAAAGTGATAACAATCTATTGGATGAAATTATCTTCTCATAACAACTCCTGACAGACTATAATTTAATGATCCATCTTGCCATATTAACTCAAAAGAAACAAATATTACAAGATGCATACGATATTCAATTCCCACATTAAGCCGTTTGATCTTAATAAATGAATTTGAGCTATTTATTTGGTCAATAACAAGCAGCACTTGGGTATTGCCAACGATGGCTTTTTGGTCATAACAAAAGACAACCGCTATGAGCCATAACCAACCAACAAAACTGGGATTCAAAATGAAACACTTGGTTCCTAACCCACTTCGATTGAGGTGGTCCCACACCATTTCACCCACTAACAACACCACATCCGAGCATATAAGAACACTACTACGGTCATAACCGGACATATGGTACACATGGAAAAAGGGATTGCACTATTGTATTCTCTACACATCAGCAATTTCATCCGGGATGCTCCTTAATTATTTCATATAATATTGTCTTCCATCACAAGTCCCAAGTACATGCCAAGAGGGTACCCAGAATGAGTGACAGTCGACTCCGATATTTAACACATAAGAGGACCATTATTCCTGACTGTCACTAAAAAGATAAATAGAACACATAAAAGGGAGAAAGAACATCTTATAATCTAAGTACTAAGTATCATGACCAAATTTTCTGAGACATTATATAATGCATGAAAGCTGAATGGGGTCTCCAGGCCTGCCCTCTCTTATGCCTTCCGACTTCGATTTAGAGGTATGGTTTCATGGCATAACGTCTCTTGAGTTCCTTGGTTTTTGGAGGTATAGGGGGGCCACTATTTCATTGTTATTCAAATTTTCTAAGAGCAAGCACTTTGTGCTACAGAGCCCAAGGTTATGTTTGCCTCTAGCCCTCCCTGCCCATACCCCATCAACTAGGGATTACAAGGGCACTGTTATAGTTGTATTATATAATGCATGAAGTGAGATGAAAATACAATCATATTAGTGCCCATCAAGAAAGAGTACAAGTTGTTATATCAATCAGAAGAAGAAATAAAGAGAAGAAAGAACAAAACTGCACCAAAAATTACTAGACAATGGAATCTCCTTTAAAGCAGGAAACGCTGAATCCAAAAAGTTGTCTTACTCCTTAAAGCCTGAAATTCAACATCAATCTTTGCTCTTTAATTCAAGGAAACGCCGAGGAATTGTTCCCCCTTCGTTCAGATTCATTTTAGCTCTTTAAATCCACAAAACAAAAGTTGTCAAACATGGTTTAAACAAGCAATGCCACCATACAAAGAGGATCAAACATGGTCTTGGAAGTAACACAAAAGCCCTCAATAACACCAATCAGTTTTAGAAAGCCAAAAGATTGTGAATATGGCCAAATCAACAAATACACATCGAGCACAGATAATCAAGAACAGACAACAAAAACGCAAGACAGAGGTTTTACTTGGTTCCCCATCAGCGTGTTGATTTCCACGGCTCACACCAGTTCTACTATGTAATTCGAATGAAGATAGTGCAAGATACATCGAGTACTGCATGAAGCAAGTATTTATATCCTAAGATCTTCATCACCAATTACCCCAATCCCTCTGTTTAGGTTTTGGGGGAAGGGTACTGCCCCCTGGGCCCCCAGAACTGACCGGGCAGGACGAATTCTGACCCATCAGCCAAGTGCAACCCAAATCAAATCAGGCTTCACAAACCCAACAGAAAGATGGTATGAGAGTGCAAGGTTGCGCGTTTTAGACTCGCAAGGGTGGATTTCTGGAGAAGGGGCAGTGGTCAATTGCTGGATTGTTAGGTTGCGCGTTTTAACCTTTCTCCGAGGACCTCCCCAAGGACTCAAAGGCCTGGGGGATAACACTGACCATCAACTGCAATGTAGCTTGAAACCAAGCCCCAATCCCTTCCCAGCCCCAATTGGTTTTTCAGGAGATATTGCGGAAGAAAGAGTTCACCGAGTTGGAGACTCCAAAATCAATCATAATATTGAGAGACAGACAGTCCAGCTAAAAAATTGCGTCACAGGCAAAAGGCAACAAAGAGAGCAAAAATCAATCTAGTAGCACTGGATTGCAACAAATTTTTATGCATAACAGAACATGAATCGCGTATACAATAGCATACATACCCTAGAAGAACCAATTGTAATTAAGAACAACTTTATGATGTAGACAATTGAAAAGCATAAGAATTAGAGGAATGCTCGACATGAATAATTTCTTAGCCCAACAACAGAGCCTTTCAATTCAAAACCCTACGATCCAATTAGGTCAATACATGTTTGTGTATACACATATATATAGGCATGATGTTGAGAATAATCTGTATTGGAGGTGCTCACCAGAGATTAGAAGAGGCTGGGATCTGTGAGTGTATAGAAGAGATCGTTCGAATACGAGGTGGAATCTAACAATCTATCAGACGAAAACTAGAGAGAGAGAGAGAGAGAGAGAGAGAGAGACGTATCTGGGTAGGGTTTAACGGCAGGGGAGACTTTTACAGTTTTTACCAAAGCCGACGACGCATGGAAGGAAAAAACGCTAATGCGCCTGGACGAAATGCCTGGATTTGACTGATTTTTTTTTTTTTGATCCTGATTTGACTGATTTTAATCGGTCCAAATTACTACTCCGTACTTGATTGTTTTGCGCTCTTTTTTATTAGGTTATGTTTGGAACTTATGAAAAAGAAAGAAAAAAAAAAAATTTAAAAATTTTTCTTTTCCATTGTTTGGTTGGGAGAGAAAGAGAAAAGAAAAGAAAAATTTTAAGTTTAATAAATAGTAAATTTTCTTTCCTATTTTCCTCCATTTTTCTTTTTCTTTTCTTTCTTTTCTTTTCTTTAAGTTGCAAACAGAGGTCAAACAGAGCTTAATCTCGACTCTTTTTTTTTGTTTTTTTGTGAGACGTTGGGAACTTAGGATACTACGATTGTCAACTTCCTGTCTAGTCGAATTTGAAGCTCTTTTATAGTGTTTGCACGCATATTGGGCCAAACCCCAACGTCGCCACTTTTCTTTTCATCTCAGGTGTGAATTTACAAAAAATTATGATAGGCTTAAAAAAAAAATACATCCCCTTTATCGGTCGCTATTGCTTAGTATCCTATGTTCATATTTGGTGTATTTTACCGGATTTAGTGCACATATTTTTTCGTCATGATGTATAAATAATGAAACAAAAATATGTCAGAAGTGAAACAATTCAAAAAATGTGAAATTGTAGCTGAGACCAAAAGGAAGGCTTTAGTACGTATTATTACACCATTGGTTAGCAGAGAATCGAAAAGAGGGGGGGAAAGGCACTTTTTGTTTGCTTGTAAAGAAGGGCAAGAGGAGGAAACTGATCAATTCTATCCCACTTTATGTCTCACCCAAGCTACAAAAAGAAATGAGAAACTCTAACGGGTTTGGTCAAGTGGGCATAAAAAAATTATTTTCTATGAGATCGCATATTCGAATCTTACGAATGCCAATCATTCTAAATCTCAAGATCACTGAAGGGTTGCCTGATTAATTAATAACTTTCAGACCCCGGAATTAGTTAGTCAAAGTGTGTACAATCTACAACCAATACCTAAAATGCGAGAAATAGCTGTTAGACTATCTTCAGGTCATGTTGCAAGCCATCAAATACACTATCGAATTCTTTGAACATAATTAGGAGCTCCTGGCAGAAAAATAATCTCACACCAGGGGTGGACCCACCATAGAGCACGTGGGGTCACGTGCCCCCACGCCCTTTAATTTTTTTTTGGTTGCAATTTTGTATATATATTATTTATGTTGAATGCATGTAAAGAGTTGGTAGTTGGTCCAGTGGTAAAATGCTCTCTTGCCTAACAATAGGTGCTAAGTTTGAGACTTTACCCGTGCTCCCCTGCTGGTACTTTCTGCCAAAAGGTAGAGTAGAAAATGTAATTTTTTTTTTCAAAAGGCAATAGAAAAATCTGCCTTTTTGCCAAAAGACAGAGTAGAAAATGTGTGTGTGTTTTTTTTAAAGGCAATAGAAAATAATAGTGCATATCTTATTTTTATACTATTTATGGGTTCGAGTCTACCCCTACATTGTATTTGTATACTTTTTGTTCCAAAAACTGTAATAGTAGAGTTAGTAATAGAAAAATAGATGATGAATATATGATAATGCATATAGTTAAGGTGCGCAAGTTTGCCCAAGTAGCTAAATATTAAAATACATATATACTTTAAAATTGTTAATTTATCAAGAATGCTAAAATTATTTTGGAGTAAATGTACTTAACTGTAACTCATATATTACGGTTACAAAAAAATTTGGTGCCCCCGCTATGTCAAATTCCTGGGTCCGCCACTGTCTCACACTCTGTATTTGCTTCTCTCTTTTTTTTTCCCAATAGAGAAGACATTTTTATTTGAAACCAAAGAGGAAAGATTTGTTACACAAGACATTTTTTTTGCCCGATCATTAACTTCAAACCAATTTGCATGCCACTTGCTTCCGACATTTCTTGACTATGTGCATAGTGTTTCTTAGAAAGTTACACGAGACACATGAGAGGTAGCATCACATTCGATCAGTCGGGCCAGCCGGGGCTAGGATGTCAGACATAGTTGCATGGGATTTTAGTTTTTTATCGTTGTTAGTGGTGGAGCCGGAATTTGGCCCGGGGATCGACCAAAGAGAAGTATTTTCATGTAAAAATGTACTTAATATGTTGTAGCTTTTGTAGTACATTAACGTATCGTATATGATTTTTTTTGTTTTATTATCAGACAATTGCAATGCATATGTGTGATTATTCTCGTCTATGGAAGAAAATGAGAAAAATTGTATGGCAGTGCAAAACAACTTTAATTCTTGGTAAGATCAAATCAAAATAATTTATATTTTCAGAGATTTGCTATACTAATTACAAATAATAATCATACTACATGTTAATATTTTCAAATTTTGGGAGGGACCGATCGAGCCCCCCACGGGCCCTATATACCTCCATGCACCCAATGCTCATTGTGATATCGTCATACTTTGGATCCTTTTAATTGTTGTAAATTAACTTGTTTCAATGATTAATAAATTCATTTCTTTTGTGGATTAAAAAACATTCAAAACGTATAGCTCCTTGTGCTTCAAAACATAACATTAATACAATAATACATAATTTAACAGAACTTGAAAATCAAACACGGAAAAATACAAACCATGCCCTACCAGAGAAACTACTACATGACAATATTTAATCTGAAGGGCCTGGTCAGATTTTCTCTATTATTCAGACGTATTTTAACACAGCCACTGATAATTTTAATTCCCTTCTTGTTCATAGCCGCCGCCTCCATATCCACCTCGGCCACCTCCGTAACCGCCACCATATCCGCCTCGGCCACCTCCGTAACCGCCACCTCCATATCCACCTCGGCCACCTCCATATCCACCTCCGTATCCGCCGCCTCCATATCCACCTCCGTATCCTCCGCCTCCATATCCACCTCCGTATCCGCCGCCTCCATATCGGCCTCCATAACCACCTCCGTAATATCCGCCATCATGATGACGATAATACTTGGAATCATCTACCGCATTAGTCTGTTGATTAGCTGCACAAATGATATATATGCTTGATTAATAGTTCAGAGGTGATTGGAAGCAAGCGTGAAAACAATTCTAGTATGAACGAACATATTAAAGCGAAATTAGGTCGGATTAAAAATTGAAACTCAATGAAGACAAGGCGAGTGAGGTGGCTTGCATTGACTGATCATAGTGTTAATTATTAAATTGCCTATACCAATCAATATATTATTAAATAGTAGATCAGTCGTTTTGAAGTTACTTGTACTCCAACTTGAATTACAGTGGTAGGAACCCTAATTGTGCTATACTAATAAGTAATAATGACTTTAAATAATAAAAATATTTACATTTTTTATTTTTTCCTTTTAGAAGAGATCAATACAAATTAAGAAGATTATCCTGCAAGTATACATGGGGATCAGACAAATCCCCACCAGTGCAGACGAGGATGTCATTGCCCTACAATCGTGTGGTGTTTAGCCTGTTAAAATTAAAACTTAATTCAGCTTTCTAAAAGAGCATTAAATAATGATCCATTGTTTTACCGCACTACGCTAGCATTCTTGAATCCGTGAAGTTGTAGGATATATACGAGCTAATGACGTGATCAATCTCGGAAAACTAATTAATATCAGAATAACTAAAACACCTCGAAGTGAATCTTTTCCTCAAGGGACAGAACCGAGATTTCATTGCATGTGCCATGAAAGAGAGAGGAAAATCAATGAATTCAGTTATAAAATAAACTCACTAGGCATAGGAGTAGTAGAAGTGGTAGTAGTCTCGGCCAAATCCCTGGCTGTCACCTCCGAGGTGACGAGAAGAACAACGGCCAGAAAAAGGCCAAGGAAAACAATTGCTTTCGAACCCATTTCCCTCTTTAGTTTCTTTGGGTGTTTCCCTCTTTCGTTGGTTGGATGGAATGAAATTGTAGTTCGATTTCGATGTCCATTTATAGGCTTGGAGAGGTTCCAGTGGCTCTGTGTGTACACACTGAAGAGATAGAGTGTTTGACAAATTCAGTAACTTGTTCTTCTTTGAAATTGACGAAGTCAATGAATTTTCTTTTTAATTGGTGACTTGACAGATTCAGTAACTTACTATTTCCCCTGGTTTTCTTGCAAGCTATCATCAAATTTAAAGAAATTGCTATAGACAAAATGTTGGGTCCATGCCAGTTGGTCTGCACCATGTCATCGATCAAAACCCCTAGCTTTTCCCTTCATTATTCAACAAACTGGAGTACAATTTTTTCGGCCCCATCGCGGGCTCTCGAAGGACGATTAATTTGAATCGATCAGATATTGATAGCTATGTAAACAAATTTATACTTTGCTTCATTTCATACGTGGTGAAAACAGCTTTTAAACTAAATTTCGTCCACTTTTGAACTACTACCTCCGTCCTCATTTTTACTTGTCCCGTTTGCACAAAAGCTCGTTAGATAACTACTTCTAGAACTTTCTATGCTTAAGTATTCATTGCTAAATTACTCTCAATAACGATGGTCTCATTAGCAATTCGGTAAAAAAAAATCTCTCCATGTGTACTACCACCTTTCGTTCAATGATTAGTCACTCTCTTTTTTGCCTACTTTCTCACTTTAGGGGGAAAAACCTTCTGAAATTGAGTTGAGATACGTGACCCTGGTGAGTGTAAGTCCGTCGCTAATCACTATGTTGATAGCTCATCACATAGTATTAAAAGTTAAAGAGGTGGCTAGCTCCAGAATTTATTTAAATTTGTTGCGCTACATTATCTACTTACTCAAAAATTAAAGTAAATTTTCTTTTATTTTGCCTGCACATGAATAATTCAGTACCGATACTAAAAAAAAATTGAATTGCTTGAAAAAAAATCGAAATCATATGTAAAAATACAAAATTTTACAGTAATACATTTTTGAGTCAAAGTGTCCTCTTGAACCCTTAACCTATCGTGCAGCCACGGCTGCAAAGTATAATCATTGAATATGATTAAACTCTATAAGTTGGTAATGTCTTTTTTAATGCGACGTATTCGAAAAAAAAAAAAAACCCTATCCATGCATGCACGTCGCTCAGTGCGGGACCTTTGCCAAAAAATCTTGATCAAATACACATCCTGTCGGCACGCAAGGTTCAACCAGGGGTGTTTTTTTTGGACATACTGGACAAAAGAGGAAGTCTACGACACACGACTTTTAAAAATGCATATCATATGCATTTATTGTATAGTTCGTTCATAATATTTTTGTGTGTTTTTTAGGTTGTGGTGGTGGTTCGTTGCTGGTGAAGGGTGGTGTGGGTGGGTTGTGCTCGGGCAGAATGTGATGGGGTGGTCGGGCCGTTCTCCGGGGTAGCAACATGGGCTTGTTCCCCAGCCAAATAGGCGGCCGTTGTTGCCGTTGTTGGTGGTGGGTAGGGTTGCTGTTTAGGCTTGCCCATGTTGTCTATGAGTTGGTCTCCGGTTAAGCCTATGTTATTTATGAGTTATGCCTTTTAGTTTTTTGGGTTACGGTTCTGGTGTTTTGGACTTAGTTGTTCTATTTGGGTTTTAGGTTTATTGTGAGCTTTATTATTATATTTATACCTATTTAGACTTCCTTGGTGATCTGGGCTAGGCCCATTGGGTGCTCTGTTGCTCTGTTGGTTTCTTGTCACTTGAACTTTGCTTTATAATTCTTTGTCTTATCAATAAAATTTTTGCTTCGCTGTTCAAAATTTTGTTTTTTTGTGTGTGTTTCATAAGTATTGTTCTAAAACTCATAACCTTTCAGCATTATGATTGGTAACATTTTCATTATGATTCATAATATTTTGGTACATCTCGTAACTTTTATACTAAAAAATCATAACTTTTTAGCAATGGAATTTGTAAGGTAGTCACTAGAATCGTATTGTAAAAATTAGTAATATCTTGGCTACGAAAGTGTGTACATTAATCAACCTGTAGTTAAACGAGGAATCTACCGATCAAAAGCTATAAAGTAGATATGTGTATGTTGAAAAGCAAACTATTATAGATTTGATGATCATTTATTTATTGGGGAATTGATTTTGGCACTCTTCAAATTTATAACAATACTTCCCAATTCCTAAATTGATTTTGGCACTCTCCCTTAGAGTGTGGTTATCAATTTAGAAAGTGCTAAAATCACTTCCCTATTTATTTTGTCCCTCGTGAACTAAAGTTAATGTTTAGGTATATACTAGAAGCCAGCCAACAGTATCACCAAAATGTTCTCTCTATGTACAAGTATTTGGAGTTTCTCACTCAAAACTTAGGTTTAAGTTTCCACAGCCGCGCGCTTGTTGGGGTTATACACACTTTTTTGTGCCTGTAGAACAGGGTTATACATACTCTTTTGTGTCCGTAGAACACGATGGGATCTTGGGGTTATACACAATGGGTTCTTGGCTTCAACCTCGACATGACAGACGCAATGAGATCACCTCGGGAACGAATTAGTGGAGTAACGCACATATTTTTCAGCATATTAAATTTTTTTAGATAAACACGAAAGAAGCAGTCCACCTACTTAATTGATCGATACAAGAAAGAATTAAGAATCAAGTAGTCCACATAGAGTCTTTTTTTGATCATTGTCCCAGTACCAAGTCTAGCTACCCCTGACTTTTTAATTAAGACTTAGTACTCAAATGCATGTGCATGTAGTTGACCACGTGTCTTGGACCTTTGTAACTCTCACAAGATAATTGAAAGTCTAAATAATCTATTTATGATTGCACAAAACAACGCGGTGCGTCTGGACGCTCTTACAGAATGCTTATCGATTTATCTCCTAATCGTCCGGACAGATAAAGGCCACTGTCCAGACTCGATTTCCACTTGCCCAGTATAAGACTTGAATGGTCTTCGATAATGGAATGGTGGCATGTCAACTGGATTTGCCCTCATCATTGATAGATCTAGTCTTTTGTGGTTTTACAGGCCAGCGTGGCTCCCGCTGTGTTTCCATTGTTAGGCGGTTTTCGCCTAACAACAGGGTTGAGCTCCTGCGGCAGATCTGTTTCTGTTGAATTCTGTGCAGCTTCGCCGGTGGTGGCATGGTGGTTGGTGGCGGCTGCATGGTGGTGGTGGGTGTGATCTATTTTGATTTTGGTGGGTGATGGTGATCTATGGCTGTGATCAAAGTTTCTCAAATGTAGAGGGTTTGGTTTGGATTTTCTTTTGGACTGAGCTTCATTGTTCTCAAATGTAGAGGGTTTGGTTTGGATTTTCTTTTGGACTGAGCTTCATTGTTTATTTTGGGCACTTTAAGCCTTTTTTTATGTGTTTTGATTGTATTATCAGGGTTTTAGACCCATGAGTGTTTTGGGCTTTGTCCTACTAGGTGTGTTTGGGCTTTGTTTCCAACTGACTGTATATTTCAATTTTTGGTTGGAATTCCCTTCCCCTTTCCTCCTTAATAAAATATTTTTGCCGTTTCAAAAAAAAAAGTATGCAATCTAGAGAAACATGCATATCTGAGAAACTGTTTTTTTGGCAACCATTTGATCTCTTTGGCTGGTGAGAAATGGCTATATCTTCAATAGTGTAATAACAGGGGTGTGCGAACTGACGGAAGTTTTTTTTTTTTTTTTTATTGGCAAAAGAAATTTTAGTAATCTTAGAAACAAAGTTACCAAGATTAAAAGGAAACAAGAAACGTCATAACCAAAAACTTACATCCCAACTAAGTTAACACCTAAGCAAAGGATATGCAATTATATGCGACCTGCTACCAGATTACAAAGGGGAAAAACCAGATTACAAAGGAAAATACATCAAACTACACAGAGCAGAAGCAGATTGAACATAGGACTAACTGCACTTGTATCCCAATCCATATAATGCTTAGTTGGGAACTGGCGGAGTTGATCAAGACTAGAGTAACAATGTGGATTAAAGCAAAATTCGACATCAAGATCTACTCGGTGGAAGACTTCAGGGGTTATCTCGACGGAATTAGAAAGTTGGAAATTTAGAACGGGATTTAGGCGTGTCTCAACATTCAATTTTTTGTTAGATGTTTTTTCTTCTTGTCTTTTATTTATTTATGTATCGTCTTTCCTTGGTTAAGCAATTTTGCTTATACCATCTCCTCCCCTCGATGTACCCCTATCGAGATCTATAAAATTTTCTTTGCCGAGCAAAAAAAATAAAAAACATGCATCCGGGACGCGACCACCGTCTGGACAGAAGATGCTGAAACGCTTGAAACCAGAAAATCGAGCCCAAACTTCTCCGACAGCGTCCCATGTGTTTGCCGTTATATAATTTCATCAATATCTCATATTGTTCGGGGGGGGATAGTAGCATATTCTTTGTGCCTCATCTCATTAATTTGAATCAGTCTTGTTTAAAGTCAAAAAACCATCTCATTAATTTGAATCATCTCATTAATTAGGGGTCCCTGCCACTACAATTGAAGTTGAAGTACAAGTAAACTCAAAAACCACTGATCAAGCTGAATAATATAGCTTTCAATATCTTGTCAAGCTGTTACATGGACTAATTTTCAGGATAATGCTATTCATAGCAGGCTTGACAGTTTCTGTGGAATTCTTAGAGAAGTTTAATTTGGTGTTATGGGGCTTACCACGACTTATCTCATCTGAGTTGTTATTATCAGTGGGGTCTAGTATCTCAAGAGTTGAAGCTGGTTTAATTTTACTCTTGCTGTGATTGGTTCTAGATCAGTTTGTGGATGATATTGAAGAATAAGTCATGATGATGCTGCAGGCTGAGGTATCATTGAGATAGATAGCACTTGGGGTAGAATTGAGAAGTTGTTCCTGTTTGGGGCTATCTTGTTTTGGCCTTTGTACTGACAAGTAATGGATATCTCTTGATATCAAGTTGGGGCTACCTTGGTTTAGAGCCCATTCAATCTTCATTGAATGTATTTTTCAGTTTCTGTCTTTTCTTCTTTCTTGGCCTTTGCAGTTCCTCAACCTTTGACGGCTGTTTTGGTCCTTCCTTAATGTACCATTTGTCGAGTTTTTAATTAAATTTTTGTTGCTTATCACAAAAAAAAAAAAAAAAAAACTTATCAAGATGATTTTTTAGTATATAAATTCTTGTATCTGGGACATGCGAAATGATCGATTCAAATCGTCTTCCAGAGCCCGAGATGGGGCCAAAAACTTAATACTCCGTAGTTTGTTGAATTATTAAGGATGAGGGTATGAGGACAAGCTTAACATGGTGCAGACCAACTGGCATGGACCCAACATTTATCTATTGCAGTTTCATCTCCTGATATAGAGGGCAAGAAAACCAGGAGAAGTAGCAAGTTACTGACTTTGGCAAGTTACCAATTAAAAAGAAAATTTATTGACTTTGTCAAATTACAAAGAAAGAACAAGTTAGTGAATTTGTCAAACACTCTTTAATTAATTTGTACTCACAGCCACTTGAATCTCTCCGATCGATCCTATAAATGGACATCAAGATTGCACTTCAATTTCATTAAAAAACTAGTCTATCCAACCAACTAAAGAGGGAAATGGGTTCGAAAGCATTTGTTTTCCTTGGCCTTTTTCTGGCTGTTGCTCTTCTCATCTCCTCGGAGGTGACAGCCAGGGATTTGGCTGAGAGTACTACTACTACTTCTACTACCCCTAGTAAGTTTATCTTTTTAGCTGAATATTTGATTGATGATTTCATACCTCTAGTTTTTTTCCCTCTCTCCATGGCACAACATCCAATAAAATCTTGGTTCTGTCCGTTAAGTAAGAGGTATAATTAGAGGTGTTTTAGTTATTCTGATATTACTTTCCGAGATTGCACGTCATTAATCTTATATATCTACAAATTTACGGATTCAGAAATGCTGGTGTAGTGGCGGGGTAAAGGTAAACCAATCGATCTATATTTAAAGCTTTTTTAGAAAGCTTAATTAAGTTTTGATTTTAACAGGCTAAACCCATGTAAAACCTGATTCAACTCTAAATTATTTTAGATGGGGACAATACTACATTATTTTGCCGCACCACACGATTGTAGGGCAATAGTATCCCCATGTATACTTGCAGGATAATCTTTCATTTTTTCTCCGCAAATGAACGATTTTATAAATCTCGAAGGGGTACATTGAGGAGGTTACACCTTAGCTCAATGAGCCAAGATACAATAGAATATACAAATAAAAACAACGCATTCAACAAACGGTTGAATGACGCACCTAAAAGAGTTAAGTTACAACTCTATTGTCTGACTACTATCTAGGAACACCTTAAAATCTTCCACAGCTTGTACTTTAATGTCGAATTTTGCCTTCATCCACATCGCGACCCTTGTTTTGACTAGTTCTCCCACCTCCCGAGCCTGAGTTGATGTGTTGTTGAACACGTAGTCATTCCTAACTAGCCATAAGGATCACAGAGTAGCAAAGAACATGTAATCATTCCTAATCAGCCATAATCTTCTTGCCCCGTTCAGCTTAATAAGTCAACTGGCTTATTTTTTGTCCTTATTTAATTTTTTTTGTATTTATTAGTTTTTCGTCAATTTTTTAGAAATTATTACATCGTCATGACAAGAGAAATCTAAAAAGTAAAAAGTTACGATTGAAACCTAATTTTTTTGAATAAAGACAAAAATAAGCCAACAAACCAATTTTTTCGTCTTTATTAAAAAAATGGATTTTGATAATAATTTTTTACTTTTAGATTTCTCTCATCATGACGATGCAATAATCCCCAAAAAATTGATGACAAACTAACAAAATACGAAAAAAATTTGAATAAGGACAAAAAAATAAGCCAATTGGCTTATTTAGCCGAACGGGTTAATTTGAATTGATCTCTTCTAAAGGCAATAATAAAAAATGTAATTTTTTTGTTTAAAGTCGTTTTTAGCATAGAACAATTAGGGTTCCTGCCACTGTAATTCAAGTTGGAGTACAAGTAACTTCAAAACGATAGACAATTTAATATTACACTATGACCACTCAGTTTCAATTTTCTTTTTTTGAAATTTCGCTTTAATACTAGAATTGTTTTCACGCTTGTTTCTAATCACCTCTGAACTAGTAATTAAGCATATATATCATTTGGGCAGCTGATCAACAGACTAATGCAGTAGATGATTCAAAGTATTATCGTCATCATGGTGGTGGATATTACGGAGGTGGCGGTTATTACGGGGGTGGATATGGAGGCCGATACGGAGGCGGCGGATATGGAGGAGGTGGATATGGAGGCGGTGGATACAGAGGCGGATATGGAGGCGGTGGATACGGAGGTGGATACGGAGGCCGATACGGAGGTGGCGGTTATGGATATGGCCGAGGTGGATATGGAGGTGGCGGTTACGAAGAAGGGAATTAAACTTATAGGAGGCCGTGTTAAAATATGTATGAATAATGGGGGAAATCTGATCAGGCCCTTTAGATTAATTATAGTCATGTAGTAATTCATCTATTAGGGCATGATTTGTATTTTCCTGTGCTTGATTTATTCTCCTGTGTTTGAATTTCAAGTAGTGTTAAATTACATTGTATTAATGTTATATATATGTTTTGAAGCGCGCACAAGGAGCTATACATTGAATGTTTTTTAATCCGCAGAAGAAAGAAATTTATTAGTCACTGAAACAAGTTTACAACGAATTTTTTTTTTTTTTGACAACCAATTTACAATGATTGAAAGGATCGAAAGTATGATGGTATCACAATGAGCATTGGTGGAGGTATATAGGGGCCCGTGGGGAGCTCGGCCCCTCCGGAAATTTGAAAATATTAACGTGTAGTATGATTATTAATTATTTGTAATTAGTATAGCAAATCTATGAAAATGTAAATAATTTTGATTTGATCTAACTAAGAGTTAAAGCTATTTTACATTACCATACAAATTTCTCAATGTCTTTCATAGACGAGAATAATTGTCTGACAATAAAAAGAATATCATATACGATATATATACAACATGTTAATGTACTACAAAGCTACACCGGTACACATATTGAGTAGTACATTTTTGCATGAAAATACTTCTCCTTAATCAGCCCCCCTCCGGCCAAATTCGGGATCCACCATCAACAACAATAAAAAACTGATATCCCAACTATGTCTGACACCCTAGCCTCCGACAATCATATGCCACTTTAGAATTGCAGAAAAGTTGGTGATCAGAAGCCAACATAAATGTACATGAGGTAATCAAAAGCATAAAGAAAAATAGAATCAAGAGAAAAAGAATTCTCAGTCAAATCTGCTTTATGAGAAATGGGAAGATTCACAACACCACCAAAATCCTCTACTATACTTACTCAATCTGGAAAAATGCTCTGCCCTTCTAAGATTGAGTTCTTTGTTTGGCAAGCCACTCAACAAAGAATTTGCTACAAGGTCTGCTTTGATTTCAAGAGGAGATTAATTAATTAGGAGTTCAAAGTAATAATAATATGAATGCAAGGCTTGTGTGCTTTCTGTATTGCAGAATTGAAGACACCTAATCACTTGCTTTTACACTGCCAGTTTACGAGAAACATTTGGGCTAGCTAGTATTCTTGAATGGTGGGGCATTTCATGGGTTTATCCTTCAGACATTCGGCCATGTTCGTTGAGGAATTTAAGTTTTTTTGGGGTTATGAGTGGTCAGTGGAGAGAGATAGATAGATAAATGAAAGTATTAATTAGAGAGGAAATTTATTGGAAATCGTGAACAGAAAGAAAGATTTGGGTCTAGAGACCCAAAAAGAACATGGTCAAGCTTTGGTGAGCATGTGGTTTGCAAACAATTACTCCAACCTGGAAAATTTTTGCTGGGAAGCAGCACTTTATGCATGCAGGTCGATCTCTGGTCCATCGCTTGCTAGGAATAATCTCATCTTCAATGACTCTATTCCATGCAAGAATGGGCCGCTGGCTGGGAAAGCCTCATTCTAGCTGCGGCTAGAAGAAAATACTAGTGTAGATCTCCTATTGTAACGCTTTTTTCAAGCCGTTGGTAGAAAAAAGTGCCTGACGATCTCAAATTTCTTGTACTGCACGTACCACTGATCAAGTGATTGCATGGAGGTCATTTGATTATTGTTTTTAATCTTATTAGTTTAATTAATTTGTTCAAAGTGTGCCTTGATTGTCGGATATCATTAATAAATAAATGGGAAGAAATGAGGCTATCACAATTACGGGTCCATGGCTCTATAGTTGACGTACAAGTAAACTTAAAAACGACTGATCAAGTATATAGAACTTTCTAGCTAGGAAGGATAAGTCAAGAGATATGGCAGGCATGTAGGTGATGTGGTAAAATATACGTTATATATATAGACACACACCCACATTATACCATGACTAGGGTTGTAAACGAACCGAGCCGAGTTTTGTCGAGTTCGACTTGAGCCTTTCCGAGCCCTTAACGAACCGAGTTTAATCATTTACTAAACGAGTCTCTTTTATCGAGTCAAGTTTTTCTTAACAAGCCGAGCTTTTGTGGAACGAGCCGAGCCGAGCTTGCGAACTGCTCAGTTCATTTACCGTCCTAACCATGACACAGTTATTCAATAAATTAATAGAGCAATTTTTATGTAGAACTTCTAGTGATTGGGTATTGAGCTCTTTTCCAGGTTCTTTCGATGCTTTAATTTTATTTTCTTATCGTACTGAATTTTTTTTTTAATCATTTTGATGAATGAAATTTCTTTCCCGATCAAAAAAAAAAAAAAAACTCCGGCAGATGAATCGAACCAAAATTACGGATGTGTTCTTTTGGAATTAACTAATTCGGAAAGAAGATGTACTAGGTGGAGGTGTTAGCCTTCAAAATTAAAGCTCCTTACTCTTTGATATGAGTTAACTCATACTCCTATCAAATAGTAAAAGAGCTTTTTTTTTTTTTTTTTTCATCAATTGATAAAAGAGATCATTTTCACATCAGATATAAAGTATAAAGTACAAACCCAGGACACTACATCAATTATGAGAGTCCACGAGATAACCAACCCAACAACTCAACCAATACAAGAAATAAGCCCATTATAGGGTATAAACAAAGAAAGAAAGGAAAAACCCTCTAAGAGAAGAACACCCACACGTAGGTGGAGAAACTTGAATTCCTGACCTCCTAGTGAGATGCAAGAGTTCTGACCAACCGAGCTAACCCTAGTTGGTAGATTCATGCTTCCAGCGATTCACTGTATATATATGAAGGGATTGCTTGGTGTATCACTGTTTCGTATCGACTCATGACAATATGGTAACTCTTCTGTCCTCGATGTACCATTTGTTGAGTTTTAATAAAATATTGTTGCCTATAAAAAAAAAAGGGCAACTCTTCTGGAAGAAAAGATATTTGTTATTGCCTTTAGAATGACTGTTGAATCAATTCACGTGAGGTTTGGCTCCTTATTTTGCTTCTAGCTCAGAGCATTCTTCCACTTTAAAATCATATCAAACGGCGTTCAATCAACTTCATTTTCAATGTGATCAATATTTTCGACAAGCTATGAAAAATAAACAGTTTCGAATATTATTGTGAGCCTTAAAAGAGCCCACGAACAGCCCAAATTAACAAAACGGAAATTAAACTGGATGGAAAGAGACTAGATGGGAGCCGACCCCAGAAAGAAGAGTCCCCGGTTGAACCTCCACCTCCGACAGGATGAGCATTTGACTGACGTGCATGGGTAGGTTTCATCTCTCCAATATACAAGTCGCAGTCGCACTCTGAAATTAAAAAAACACATTACCAATACAAAGGGTAATCATATTTAATGAATATATTCGCACTCAAGCAGATTCCTTGGGCTAAAAGACTGCACTAAAAAATTTGTAACTTTACCACATGGGGCATTTGGAGTCACATATCTCAATTTAATATCAGGAGGTTTTTTCTTTTAAGGCTATGTCTGAATGACCAGAATGTAGAGTGAAAATAGAAATATCATTACTGGGAATCAAATTTTTGAGAATTTCCCTGAGTAGAATAGGAATATGATTATTATGAATCAATTTCCTAAAAATTTAATACGGATTAATTTCATTATGGCGTTTGAATTAATTCAATAATCTTGTTCAGGAAATAATTATTTTAAAAATTTATCAAAGTGAACATTTTCTTTTCTTAATGAATGAGCAGGAATTTCATACTACCATGGGGTAAGGATGGGATTAGATTCCCACTTAATCTGAGAATGTGATTCCTGATTGAACTTGATATTAGGAATTTCATTCCTATTCCTTGTCTCTTCCAAACATAGGAATCATATATGGAAGTATGATATCACATTTCTGTTCCCGTCTCTTCCAAACGTTGGAATCATGGAAACAAGGCATCACATTCCCATTAATCCTCAAAATTCCTCCAATCCAACCTAAGGGGGTGTTTCCAATAGTGAAAAATTTGTGGATTTTTATTTTTGGTTGAAAAGTAATTAGGTATTTCTGGTCGTGAATAAATTTTTGAGAAATGTCAAGTTATTTCTGGCTATAGTGAAAAAGTTTTTGCTGGGTATGTGAGTGAAAAAATTGTTGAAATGGTAAAAACTTTTTTGTTTGTGGATACTAGTTTGTAAAATACGTTAAGTTTTAATGTTTTTTGTCGGTGAAAATAATGCGTTAAGGCTTTTGTATTTTTTGGTTGGTGGAAATGGGGCCAAGAGCCTAAGGGAGAAAGTAAGCCAAATTAGTCACTGTTGTCCAGTCCAGGAGAAGTAGTACTCCGTAAGTAACTGACTTTGCTCAAGTCACCACAAAGAAGTTACTGACTTTGTTAAGCACCAAAAAGAAAATGGGCTCCAATCTCTGCTAGCTCCGAGCCTATAAATAGGGATATGGACTTCAAATTTGTACTTCAATTTCATACCATCCTATTCTGTTCATTCAACCAACTAAAGAGGGAAATGGGTTCGAAAGCAATTGTTTTCCTGGGACTTTTTCTGGCTGTTGTTCTTCTTTTTACCTCGGAAGTCACAGCCAGGGATTTGGCTGAGACGACTACTACTACTCCTACTTCTACTACTCCTACTTCTACCGCTCCTGGTAAGTTAATACAAAAAAAACTTATTTACTGACTTTTCCGTGTATTTGTGTTTACGGAGCCAAATCGAGCGCCTCCAAAGTGTATTGGACGGTTCGGATTGTAAAAAAATTATTCGCGCTAAGAGTTAAACTCTTCCAGCGAAGAGTTTTTTTTTTTTTTTTTTTAAATCTGGACCGTCCAATACCGAAACGGATAGCTGTGATTACAGAGCCTCCGTAAAAAAGTTTATCTCAAGTTAATAACTCGATTAAAAGGCCTGGATTTTCCTTTGTTTCATTCTTTGTTATTTTTCCTCTATTCATGGCACAACGTGCAATAAAAACCTAATCTTGGTTCTGTTCCATAAGAAAAAATTCCACTTAGAGGTGTTTTAGTTATTATGATATTACGTTCCAAGAGTCATTATTCCTATATAGCTTACAAATTCAAGGATCAGGAATGCTAGTATAGTGCGGTAAAACAATTTTGTAACTCTAATTTCATTTTTCACTAATAAAATTTTTTGCTTCGCTGTAAAAAAATAAATAAATAATAAAAATCATTAGTCTGGCACAACTGGGTTCCTGCCAGTGTAATTCAAGATGGAGTACAGTAATTTAAAAACGACTGATCAAGTACTTAATAATATATTGATTAATTGGTCTGGGCCATTTACTTAACACACTGACCAATCAATGCAAGCCCCTCAACTGCCTTGTATTCATTGAGTTTCAATTTTCAACCTTACCTAATTTCACTTTATTATGTTCTTTCATATATAGAATTGCTGCCACGCTTGTTTCTAATCACCTCTAAATTGTTAATCTAGAATATATATATCGTTTGTGCAGCTGAAAAACAGACTAATGGGGTAGATGATGCCAAGCATCATCATGATGGCGGCTACTACGGAGGTGGCGGCTATTACGGAGGCGGTGGCGGCTATTACGGGGGCCGTGGCGGCTATTACTGGGGTGGTCGTGGTGGCGGATATGGAGGCTATTACGGAGGCGGTCATGACGGCGGGTATGGAGGTGGCGGTTATTACGATGGTCCTGGAGGCAGATATAGATGGGGTTATGGAGGCCGCGGAGACGATGGTGGCGGTTACGTACGTGGCGACGGTGGATATGGAAGCTGGGGTTACGGAGGTGGCGGCGGTTACAAAGAAGGAGGGCATTAACACTATATGTGCTATTTAAAATATCCGTGCATGGAGGAGTTAAAATATGTGTGAGGTTAATAAGTCTTCTTTTTTTGCTGTTTAAAAAATTTATGAATAATGGAGGAAATCTGATCAGGCCGTTCAGATTAATAATCATGTAGTAGTTCCTCTGTTAGGACATGGTTTGTTTTTCCCTGTATTTACCTATATTTGATTTTCAGACATAGCAGATAAATAAATAAATTAATGTAAATCACGTTTGTATTAGTGATATGTTATATAATTTGAATGTTTCGTAGCATTCTCTATTTTTTTCATCCTTCGCCAACTACAACCTGCCTAGCCGGAATTGTGAGACCCGCATCGACTTATGTGCAACTTATGCAACATAATATACTGGACTACTTTAACTCTAAACATGGTAATCTCGCCCGAATCGATAGATACCCGGATAGATCGATCCTTACCGGTAAGCTAGGGTAGTGTAATATTACTCGATTTAATTTTTTTAATCGCCATGCCAGTTCTCTGTTGTCTTTTGTAATTTGAAAACCCTATAAAAGGTTGTAGTTTTGATTTTTTGAATTGCCAGTTCGCACCCACTCCATCGATTAACAGTCATCCATCATAGCACTTCATCATCTAGCCACCTTGCTTCATCAAGAGTCAGTTGGAATACTCACTCCATCGATACAGAGCCATCCAATATCTAGCGAACTTGCTTCATCGATCGGGGGTCACCTTGAATTTTTCCCACTCCATTGAGTGCTCTGTGCAGGCCCATTCAATGGTGTGATGAGAGTCTTCCCATAAATAGTAAGCCATCAGACTTGTTGGGAGTTTGTACAAAGCATCGACCCGTTATGGCGTGTTCAAGACCCAGTTTATATAAGAGTAACAATAAAGAGTCCACCACATCACCTCGGCACAATATATATTGAATGACCTATATTCACTTAAATTAAAAGGCTACTCCCATATTCAAGTGATGTGGTGGACTCTCTGTCGTTACTACCATATAAATCGGGCTTTGAGCACATTGTAGCGGTTTGATGCCTTCCACAAACTCCCAACATATCTGCATCAAAATCATAATTTGATGAATGAAATACTCCCAATTTGTTTGTCAATCCAGTCCATAGAGTAGCCTCCCTACCTACCCGACGCTTCGAAAGAAGCTCAAAACCTACTCTTGCTCGCACAAGACGAGGTAGGTCAAGTGACAACTTCCTTTAAAAACAATTTAATTTGTCCACTCACTTGATAAGTAGGTAAATGAGAATAATGAACGAAACTCGCCTCTTCAATCGCTTAAACAGAAAATCATGTTTACAGAGCAGATGTAAATAGGTGTTTACAGACGTCAATCTTGGTCGTCCAAAAATATTTTGGACAATTCGGATTAAAAACAATCTATTAACGGTAATAGATTATCTATTACAGGTAATAGATTATTTTTAATCCAGTGGTTTTGGTGTTTTGGTTAGTGTCTTGCCTTCCTTTGGTCTCGGGTGACTTTTTGCCGGTGTGTCTCCATTTAATCTTTGTAATCTCTTTTATAAAGATTGGTAAATTTCTTTTGCTGCGCCAAAAAAAATTATTTTTAATCCGAGCCATCCAATGCCGAAACGAACGGCTAACATTGCTCAGTTCCGTAAAAAGCCACTTTGTAGTGGCTCCGTAAATAAGTTTATCTCTCGCTTATAAAACATGAGACGAGTCCATTTAGAGCAACGAATTTTTCTGAAAGAGTTAATAACCGAACAAAATCATCAAGCTCTTCGAGATTGTTGTTGGTGATATTGTTGTTGCTGCTTGGGTGTTTCTCGATCTGGTTTTATTTTTGTCGTTGGTTCTGCTGTTGAGGTGGGCCTTTCCTAAAGGGGTGGCTCGTGGCTGGCTGTTTCGGAGCTTGGCTGTTGTTGGTCCGAGGTTTTGGAGTGCTTTTAGGAGGCGGATCTTCTGCTGTTTTTTCGGCTATGGTTTTTCATGTTATTTTCGGTTGTGCTGTTTGGCTTTTTTCATGCTGTTTCTTTTTTCCATCCTACCGTTGATTAGATGTCCCAGCCCCTCCTCTTTAACTCGATGTACCCTATCGAGTTCTCCTAAATAAATATTTTTTGCCGATCAAAAAAAAATTAAACCATTGGCTGCTCTAAGCTAGAAGGACATTTCATCTATCACGTATGTGTTGGATCTTGGGTATAAAAAAAATTAAAATTATTTACACAAAATTCGTATGAGTCACCAAAACACAAGAATCATGAAATTTCACATCATTTTTTTTCCCCTTTCTTATTTTCTATCATCACAAACAATAACCAAATTAGCATCAATAGAACCAACATTTTCAAAATATCAAAACAATAACAAGTGGTATCCCGTGCAATGCACGTACGGACAAGTGATTATATTTTATCTCTTTCTAAAGACGTTCGAAATTACATATTTTAAATTCTAAAAAATTTGTTTTGGAATTTTTTGAGAATTGTAAGAGTTGAACTTATTTTTATAATTTTTCTATATAGAAGTAATTCTTTTCCCGTCCACTTCTGGACTGGACCGTCTGATTTTATTTGTCTTGCTGTAGGTTTATTTGATTTGAAAAGGAACCGTGGGGTGATTTTATTTGTGGAAGGAAGAATATATTTTTGTAATTGTATATATACTTATCTTCTTCTTTTTCCGAAATCTCATACCTAATTCATACATATTCTTCCTTATTTAAAAGGTCCATGGGAGGAGAGAGGGGGAATGGCAGCAAAGGAAATTATTCAATGCCTCGGAGAACGGCCATGTGGGTGTCCGAGAGTTCTTTATTACTAGACATTTACATGGACCTCAAGTGAATTTGTGGCGGTAAAACGCTACGGGGCTCCATGCGACAGTGTTTCAAGGCCACTGAATGATTACTCCGTAGATATTGATAACTCGGAATTGATTTAAAATCTAAAAACTCTAATTGGAAACTTACAGAATTATCATAATAGATTGAAGTAAAACGTGTTCATTCCGAGTATATTTTGACTTTCTTGGTAACCCTATAGAGCGCCGATAGAACAAAACAGCAGATCGGAAAGTCGACCACGGAGAGAGCGAGAGAGAGAATGGCAGCAAAGGAAATTGGCTTATTTACCTTTTTGGTCCCCAAAGCATTGGCGAGTGGCCAATTTTGTCCCTAATCTAAACATTTGTCCAATTTCATCCTCGACGTTTAAAATGTGTGTCAATTTAGTCCCCAGTCTGGACGCCGTCCATTTAGGCCGTTAGAATAAGGGGTGTTTCCGGAATTTCACCAACAAGTATCGAAAAGCCTACCCAAATCTAACCCAATCCCAAATTCTTACCAGCTACTACCAGTCTACCACGTACCAAATCCACTACCGCCGCAACCACCTCCACCTCCCTCTCCCATGCCCATTCCTTTTCTCTCTCTCACTCCTCAGCACACATAGCAAAAATCCACAGAGAGAGAGAGAGAGAGAGAGCCTAGGAAAAAAATGCACATCCATGCCACTGGTGAAGTTGCCCCAAACGGTGAATTTCTTCAACCTCCCTCTGCCCCCACTCCCCAGCTCTCTCCCGTGCCTTTGTTTTTTTTTTTAATCAGCAAAAATGGTTTTTTTGGGGGAGCGTAGGGGCTGTTTGGGGTGGAGGAGATCTTGACAGCGGCGAAGGTGGGTGTATCTGTGGTGCTTTGAAGGGTGGAGTTGGGGGTTCCATTTGAAGGTGGCGTAGGGGCTGTTTGGGGCTCCGATGGATGGCGATTTGGACGGCGGCGATGGTGGGTGGATCTAAGGTGCTATTGGAGATGGCGGAGGGGTTGTGGTGTTTTGATGGCTGAGGGGCGATGGATGCGAGGGTTTTTCGGTCTAAGGAGGCGTAGAGGTGGTTTTAGGCAACAATGACGTAGGAGGCTTTGGGCCTGGTTTTGGGTCATGGGAGGAAGGTTCTGGACGGACAGCGATGTTGGTGGGTTCCATTTGCAGCGGCGGATGGACGGTGGGTGCTTGGGGGACGCGGGGCAGCGGAGGAGCAGCAATGTTTGGAGGTGCAAGGCACCGGTGAAGCAGCGGTAGCAGTGGTGTGGTTTTGGCTAATCAGTGTGTGCCTTGGATATTCTAGCCCAAGAATCTTTTTTATATAGAGAGAGTCGGGGCCTCGTTTCCTGAAATCTTGCCCAACTCAATCAAAAAATTGTAGTTGGTTGAAGGCGAAAGAAATGGTCGCAGCGTGCGGAGGTGAATTGGTGTTCATGGATGAAGTGTTTGCCAATTTTGATTTTGATTTTGGAACCCAAAAAGTGGGGTTTGTAAATTTTGTATGCTGGTGTGTGTTGGCGGTAATGACAGAGAGAGGGGATAGCAAGGGATGAAATACCAGTAATGCCCTCCATTTTAACGGACAAAAGGGACAGAGTTAGGGGTGGGGATTAAATTGACACACATTTTAAACGTTGAGGACGAAATTGGACAAATGTTTAGATTGAGGACGAAATTGGCCACTCGCCAATACTTTGGGCACCAAAAAGGTAAATAAGCCAAAGGAAATTGCATGGTACGGAATGAAGAAGAATCCCGAGGAATATACCAACGACGAAATAGACGCCATGTCTTTGCTACCCTCTCTCTCTCCTAGGAAACAGAAGGGAATATTTGAGCAACGTTACGGTGAATACCATCTTTTGGAAACCGTGTGAGATGCATCTCTCTCACCTATAGGAAACATAAGGGAACTAGTGTTTGTCCGTATCTACGACACTATGCACCCCGGTTGGAATTGTCCGTTCCTATGGCACTTGCTAGTTAGTGGCTCAAATACTAAATCAATTTATTAATGTGTAATATGTGATCATTTTCTTAGTGGCATGAAAGAGAATTACTCGTACTTGTGGCACTTCCCCAATTAAACTTTTAAGCTAGCTATAAAGAACTATCAGTTTGCTTATGGAATCTCAATAAATACCAAGTAAAAAAGTTAAAATAGCACTAAGGGATCCCCACCACATACAGTAAACCCATTTGCAAAAATGAAAAAACATATTAGAATCTAGAAATCAAAAACCTCAATATAACTTCAATCATTAATAGTTATCAAACGCCATAAACTAACCATATAAGGAGTAAAAAAAATTAGTTCAGACCGCAAGAAAAAAACAGGTTATTGAAAAAAGCTTCAGGCTTTGGTTGAAATACCTCTGTGTAAATGATAACCGGAGGCATAGTACTTGCCCGTATTTACGGCACTACCTCCCCCCAGACCTAGGCATGAACTATACTACTAAACTATCATTCAAAACAGAACGTCAAGAAGAGTCAAAATAACAAAACTTGATTATGTGCAACATGTAACAACGCACCCACCCAGCCACCCACCCACACCAAAAAAAATCACCCAAATTTCTTGAACACTCAGAATAGGCACAAATTTCACCCGAAACAGCAGCTAGATTGAAATTTAAACAGTACATGTACCCTGGAAAGAAACAGACACCAAAAACTCTCAAAAAAAATCCCAAAAGAGTGTTTCACATGGCTTTCAAAAAATGGTTTCTTTGTCAGACCCATTACCTTTGCTTTCAAGGAACTTTTTCTTGGCTCAACTTTTACGCTGCTTTCTTCAACCAACTTTGCGGGAATAAATTAAAAATTTCAAAGGAATGTTTCTTCTTTTTTTTTGATAATTGAAAAAATATTTCTCGGCCTAGTTTCTGACGGGATTTGTAGACCTCGGTGGGAATTCAAAAGATGACAGGGGAGAGAGAGAGAGAGAGGCACCGGGGGGGGGGGGACCCAATCGACAGAAGCTGCTGGGTAAAAAGAAGAGATGGCATGTTTGTGAAATATTTGAAAGATTGTGGATACTTTCTTAAGAGAGTTAAAGAGCGCACATCAACCTTTGGATTAAGCAAATTTGAGCCGTTGCAATAACTTGTCCCCACACCCTTCTGTTTTATAATAGAGATATTTGAGGAACACTACAGTGAATACCTTTTTTTGGAAACCGTGTGATATGTTACCATTACATTGATAGTTACAGAATGTGCTCCACTTAGCCTTCTCTTAATTATCAAGCCTTTCATCAATTGGGCAATTGGCATCTGAGCTCGAATATATTCGAAGAAATTGTTTGCTTGTTGCTCCTGGCGGAGATTGAGAGGCACCACTCACCAGGCAGAAAAGGAGAGGGCCGAGGCAAAGACTGAGAGGGTCGGACGCGGGGGGCTGCTGTTCCAATTTTGGGGCCCACCTCAGTCTGGTTCCGATGATCGGAATCGTTCACTTTATAGAGCTCGTCGAGTAAAACAACTATGCAAAAAATTAGCTTAATTGGATATCATTAAGTGCCTAATGGGAGCCCATATAACTCTCAATTCATGGGTTACAATGGATTTGATCTAGTGTTTTGGATCAATTCATTTCAAGATAAAAAGGTTCTGATCAGACACTTAATGATATCCAATTAAGCTGATTTTTTTCATTGTCGGTCTACTCGACGAGTTCTACAAAGTGAACGATTCCGATCATCGGAACGAGACAGGGGTGGGCCCCAAAAAGGGGCACGGCAGCCCCCCTCCCTCCGAGAGGGTCCAGGCCGAAATTGAGAGGATCAAGGCAGAGACAGCGCACAAGTTTTAAAGTACTCATCTCGGGCGGAATTGGAAAAAGGTGAGATTACGGATGGGGATAATGGACACATGTGGAGTCCACGAGATAATGAATGAGGAGAAATACTTATTGTTATTGGGAAAAAAAACCGTCACCGTCTATTTTTATTTATCTTGCTATAGGATTTATTTAATTTGAAATGGAATGAAGGGGCGTTTTTATTTATGGAAGGAAGAATATCTTTTTGTAATTGTATACTTACAATTATGATTATGAACTAAATAGATAATCAAATATTGACGTGACACATTTTGATTATTGATTTTGATTATTCCCATTGCGGATGCTCTTATCTTCTTCTTTTTCCGAAATCTCATACCGAATTCGTACATATCCTTATTTAAAATTAAAGCTCCGAGAGAGAGTGTGTGTGGCAGCAAAGGAAATTATTTAATGCCTCCGGAGCACAGTCATGTGGGTTCAATTCCTTTGATGTAGAAGATCAAGGCACAACATGTTTTTGTTGTAGTGTTTGTTGGGCTTGTTATATTGTTTGTGGATTGCATGGATGGGACTTAATTTTATCGTTTGAAATGTCCAGTTGTAGCTATATAACTCAATGATATTTGTACGCATTACCGATTGATAATAAACAAAAATTTAGTTTAATTATAGTCTTTTGGGTGAGAAAGAAGGGTGTTTGGAGAGAGCGAGGGTGCCTAAGGATGAGAAATCGAGTCCGGCTCCTCTCCAATCCTTCTAAAATTGGAGGATTCTTAAGTCCTATTAATAATGTGACACATGGCAACTGATAAGTGCCAAAATATATATATTTTGACCCTCTAATCTACATTTATTGGTCTTTTATTTATGTTAACTGATTTTTATTATGTGTTTTTATGTTTATAGGTTGCTCGAGCCAGTTGTCCGAGACTTTGGATAAAAAGAAGATTTTAAAGAAGTTTGGGGTTCAAATGCGAAATGATTCAAAATTGAATCATTCATTTGTTATTTCATGAAGTTCAAAGGGCCTTTTTGTGATTAAGGTTTTCAATACCTATATATAAACAGTCCTGCTACGAGCAGGGACAATCCGCATGGATAACGCGTTTGGCCCCATTTTGGATTCCGAAAAAATCTAGAAAAATATCCATAAATTTTTGAATATTATTTCATGGGGCCCTGTAAAAAATCAGCTCCAGCGGATATCGGTAAGTATTACTTTTGGATAAGTAGGGGCGAAATGACAGTTTCGCCCATACTTATCCAAAAGTAATACTTACCGATATCCGTTGGAGTTGATTTTTTACAGGGCCCCATGAAATAATATTCAAAAATTTATGGATATTTTTCTAGATTTTTTGGGGATCCAAAATGAGGCAAACACGTTGTCCCTGCGGATTGTCCCTGCGGTTAGAATTTTTGATATACAAAAGGTTTAACCTACTGTTGAAGCCTGGGCAGATCGTGGAAAAGAACGGACGAAAAAGTACGGAGGGCCGCCGTTCATTGTTTACAGTATTTTTCTTCCTGAGTTTTTCCTTTAAGTTTTTGAAGCTTTGTTCAATTATTCGCACTTCGATAACTCGTTTTAATTTCTGTTCTTAATTAAAATTGTTCATTTGTTTTTGTTTGGTTTGGATCTCTTGTTTATTTTTCGTATCGAGCAACAGAAGCATGTTTCAAATTAGGATTTCATTTGTTCCTTGTTTAATGATTAGTGAGTAGTCGTACAGGTATGGTCGCAGGGTGATTAGCACACCGTGGCTAGTTCGGGCACTATTCCTTTTATCAAACAATGAGAAAAACGTTTTTAGACTGGAAAAATACTTCCTGCGGACGAACCCGGGCATCGCCGGAACCCATGTAAACGGAGGAGTGGGGGTCCAAAACTCATTCTTCGCTGCATATGGGTATACGGCGACCATAGGGTCTCGCATCTTGCAGGGTATCTTTTTCAACCTAAAATTAAATGTTTTTAAGAACTCTAAACAGAGCAGGTTAATCCGGACTAGTCACAAGTGCTATGAACCCTACGATCGTACCTCCTTTTAATTATTTGAAAAGTATAATCAATTTCTAGATTTTAGTTAATCTTCCATCAATCGACAAAGGGTGGCTACCTAAGAGCCCATTTAAATAAGTAACAACCCGAGTTTTCAGAGCACACACTTCACCGTCCTTAGTGGATTCGACTCCGGTCTTACCGGATATTGTGCTGCATCGGTCTCAGCCTTACGCTTGGGGCAACCCATTATTTTAGGTCTAGAAATCGGTCAAGTATTTTTGGCGCCGTTGCCGGGGACGGTAAGTGTGTTAAGAATTCGGGTAGTTATTTTTTATTTGTTCTCTTTTTAGTTCTTTATTTTTTTTAATTGTTGAAAAGCCAAAAAAAAAAATGACCGATTTTGCAAGGTGGTTTAGAGGTTATATAAAACAATTTGATTGTTCAGTATCACTTCCAATATTTTATGGTATGGCATCAGAAAATTCTTTTTCGCATGTTCATAATCTTGAGGAAGCTTTTGGTAGTGATGAAATGACTCTTTTACATGTATTTCCAGCATCTTTGCGTGATAGTGCTTATAATTGGTTTAATTTTTTGAGTCCAGGATTGACATGGAATGAGATTATAATACAGTTTTTCAAAACTTTCAATCCCTCGTATGAGACTCATATGCTTTTAGAAGAACTATCACTTTTCTGTCAACAAGATGAGGAGTCTCTGTCACAGTGTTGGGAGCGATTTAAAAATTGCGTATTCTCTTGGTCAAGTTTTAATTGTGAGCTTGGTAGTCTTTTGGCTACCTTTTGCCGTGGTTTAAATCCTAAGACATGTGAGGTGGATTTTAGGTCCATTGACAAATTCCTGGATAAAACCGCTGAAGAGGCTTGGGATTTCTTAGATGACTTAACCCAAAAACTTCACTTTTGTGAGTTGATTGGATGTTCTAGGGATACCAATTTTGATGAGAGAGAAAAAGAGGAAATAGAGCCACTTCCCGAGGATACCAATTCTGATGTGAGAGAAAAAGAGAACATAGAGCCGCTTCCTGAGGATACTAATTCTGATGTGAGAGAAAATGAGAAAATAGAGTATCTTCTTGAGGATACCAATTCTGATGCGAGAGAAAAAGAGGAAATGGAGCCTCTTCCTGAGGATATCAATTCTGATGGGAGGGAAAAAGAGGAAATAGAGCCTCTTGTCATTAGTGAAGGCTATATGCCTTTTGAGGAGTCAGTGCCAATAGTTACACTGAATAATCAAATACTCTTGATTTTAGATGGTGCCACCCCTCTTACTGAATCTCCACTTTCACAAGAGGTTTTTAATGTGAAGCAGATTGATTTTCTTGGTGTTGATGAATTTAATGTAGTTTATCATCCATATTTTGTGGACTTTGTCAATGCTTTGAAAATTGATATAATTTGGGCTAAGCACTTGGTTGAATTTAAGTGTCTAAAACGAATTCGGCAAATGCGCTATTCGAAGTATTTTATCTTGTGGCTTGGCCGAGTTCAATTTTTAATGAAATGTGTAGAATGAAGTACTATGGTTACTGTCTTAGCTCTTGTTAGCATGATAAATATTCAGAACCCATATTTGGCTGCTCGTACATAAACTTTTTTTTTTTTGTCTGGTATAGCCACCCGTTTCTCACTTGAGGAATAGGAAGAAAAGTAGTACCCGTGTCTTTCGCGTGAAGAAAGTGGATGGTTTTTTTTATTTTATTTTATTTTCTTACCTTGTTTATTTCTTTTAGTTATTTTTCTTGCTGTCTTGGAGGCTAATATTTTGCAGGTTGTTCGATCCAAGTTGAGGGGTCTCCCTCTCTCTATAATTTACTCTGTTTAGCCCTCCTTTTCGAGGTGATATCTCTCCTCTCTTTTCCGTTTCTGTTCAATCTTTTTTTTTTTTTTTCATGCGTTCAATGCGGACATTGAATAGTTCAAGTTGGGGGGAGGAATCACTTTGTTCTTTATTTTGTCACTTTGTTCTTTATTTTGTTAGCAAAAATTTGAAAATTAAAAAAAATAACTTGTTAGATCCTTTCTACTTGAGACTTGGAGATTGCAATGTTTACTTGTTGGTTGCTAGTGTTGAGAATCTGTGGGCATTCCTTGAATATTTACATTGCAATGTAGTTCTTTTTGCAAGCTTGGCGATAGGAATTTATCCTGGCATACACTCTTAGCATCTTTGCACTGCACGTTTCTTGGACCTTAACTGCTTGTGAGTTGTGACTTGAGTGTTTTCAATGGCTAGATTAGTGAAGACTTATGCCCATGTGAGCTTTAGTGCCTTACCTTTCTTTGGAGTGGTGTCACATAAACTCTTCGTTTGTCGTAAAAAAATAAAAAGGCTTAATCGTTGTTGATCTTATTATCTTTTGTCGTCAAGTATTAGGACTTAATGCATGCCTATTATTTCTTCTTTTGGGAATGGAAAGTTACATGGTTGTATTGCCCCTAGGAGATGATAGTAGGCCATTTTTGTGCTTTGAGCCGGTTCGTTTCTTTTTCTTAAACACTTTATCCCTTGCAAGCCACATTGTGCCTTTTGCATGAGCCTTTTTCTTGTTAAGCTTCACTAACCATATTGTGTCTTGAGAATGGCAAGTTAATCATGTGAAGGTTATGTTTTGAAGAGAATGGAGAAAGTGTTTTCGAGAGAGATGTGCTTGAAATATTGTGTGTTCTTCCCCACAGCTAAAAAAAAAATATATTGAGCAAATTACAAAGAAAAAAAATAATGGAACTTGAATGAAAAAGGGGAAGATACTCATACATTTGTTTGAAGAAAGAAACATGTGAACTTTAAGGGGAATTGTGTGAAGGGTGAAAAATAAGAGAGAGATGTGGCGGAGTTGAAAAGAATGATAAGAGGGTGCACATTTTTACACTTGCCCTATGTTGTTATAGCCGATTCTCGGACACTTGCTTGTGATTTATCCTAACCTTTGAAGCACTTTTCTTTACTCAATGATATAACTGAATAAAAGTCCTATTTGATCTTAGGGGCAATGGGTTATGGATCGATGGATAGATAGTCTTTAATGCTTGACATTCCTTTCATGAGGTCATGTGTCTACCTTAACAAGCTTTCTATTCATGTCTAAGTGTGCTGGGTACTTTGATTCTTTATTGCAAAACTTTCGCCCGACACATTGAGAGTTTATTAAATGCACCATGTTTCGAGCGTTTTCTTTTGTTGAGTGCATGACATAGTGAGAATTGAAGTCGAGACTCGGTCCGGAAAGAGTACTTGGTTGTGGTTCACTTGTTGTTAAGGTCCTTACTCACACACGCTAAGCTTGGATGCCATTATTTATTTCTATGTTTTGATAGCCTCTAGAACTATTTTCGTATATGCTATCCTCTTGGCATTGGCATATCAAAGAGTTGCATTGCAGTTTCTTTTTGGGTTTCAAATAAAAGGATCCGCGGTGTTTTGTGGGTGATCACTGCTGAAAACTCTCACGAGACTTCACTCGTCCTACCGGGGCCGCCTGAGGGTTTAAAAGAACTATCAGTTTTAATTTGTTTTCTTTATTTTCTTTGCTCGGGACTAGCAAAGTGTAAGTTGGGGGGTGTGATAAGTGCCAAAATATATATATTTTGGCCCTCCAATCTACATTTATTGGTCTTTTATTTATGTTAACTGATTTTTATTATGTGTTTTTATGTTTATAGGTTACTCGAGCCAGTTGTCCGAGACTTTGGATAAAAAGAAGATTTTAAAGAAGTTTGGG
>BPLS01031288.1:46352-63254 GCA_019656275.1 Rhododendron kiyosumense
ATTCAAATGCGAAATGATTCAAAATTGAATCATTCATTTGTTATTTCATGAAGTTCAAAGGGCCTTTTTGTGATTAAGGTTTTCAATACCTATATATAAAAGGTTTAACCTACTGTTGAAGCCTGGGCAGATCGTGGAAAAGAACGGACGAAAAAGTACGGAGGGCCGCCGTTCATTGTTTACGGTATTTTTCTTCCTGAGTTTTTGCTTTAAGTTTTTGAAGCTTTGTTCAATTATTCGCACTTCGATAACTCATTTTAATTTCTGTTCTTAATTAAAATTGTTCATTTGTTTTTGTTTGGTTTGGATCTCTTGTTTATTTTTCGTATCGAGCAACAGAAGCATGTTTCAAATTAGGATTTCATTTGTTCCTTGTTTAATGATTAGTGAGTAGTCGTACAGGTATGGTCGCAGGGTGATTAGCACACCGTGGCTAGTTCGGGCACTATTCCTTTTATCAAACAATGAGAAAAACGTTTTTAGACTGGAAAAATACTTCCTGCGGACGAACCCGGGCATCGCCGGAGCCCATGTAAACGGAGGAGTGGGGGTCCAAAACTCATTCTTCGCTGCGCATGGGTATACGGCGACCATAAGGTCTCGCATCTTGCAGGGTATCTTTTTCAACCTAAAATTAAATGTTTTTAAGAACTCTAAACAGAGCAGGTTAATCCGGACTAGTCACAAGTGCTATGAACCCTACGATCGTACCTCCTTTTAATTATTTGAAAAGTATAATCAATTTCTAGGTTTTAGTTAATCTTCCATCAATCGACAAAAGATGGCTACCTAAGAGCCATTTAAATAAGTAACAACCCGAGTTTTCAGAGCACACACTTCACCGTCCTTAGTGGATTCGACTCCGGTCTTACCGGATATTGTGCTGCATCGGTCTCAGCCCTACGCTTGGGGCAACCCATTATTTTAGGTCTAGAAATCGGTCAAGCAGCAACTATAAAATCTAACGGTTCAGATCACTAATGGCCACAGAATCCTCGTTATTTATCAGAAACACCTGATAATTTCCCTTCCCCTTCTTTCTTTCTATCGACACCCCTTTTGTCCACTCGTCTACTAGCCATCCCCACATCCGTCTGCCCCTTCTGATGCCTTTGCTCTCCTCCTATGAATCCATCGCCAATACCTGTTGCCGCTTCCAAGCACGCCTCTTCCACCCGTCTACTAGCCATCACCACTGTCGTCCGCTCCTTCTGACGAATCCATCACTAATACCTGCTGCCGCTTCCAAGCCGTAGCCTAGCCTAACCTTAATCACTGGGTATGAGATATTTGATCATCAACGTAGAAGAACTTGAGGATGGTCGTGAATGGCTGGTGAATAAAATTAGTGTTAAATGGCTTGGTTAAAAATTATCGTTAATGGCCGTGAATGGGGTGGGGATCAAAGAGAGGGTGGGTGGGGATTAAATAATTGTGTGTGCTCATTTGTATGGCCTTTAGATTGGTTGGTTTAGTGTTAAATTCTCAGCCGTTGGATCAAAACTTGAGGATCCTCCAATTTTAGGAGGATTGGAGAGGAGCCGGACTCTGAGAAATTGAGCCTCAAGGACGAGTTAAAAAGGCAAATTGTTTGTAAGATGTTAGACAACTCTTATTTTGTTATTTCTAAATTAAATCTTGTCTCTACTGATCTCTCTATATATGTAAAGTGCAATTCGATGCGGCCAAGTGTAATTCCACACGCCCAAGAAGAATTCGTAGCGGTCAAGGGAAATTCGATGTGTCAAAGAGTATATTGATTTTTCTTGAATATCCGAATACTTTTGTTTGTAAATAATTCATATTTAATTCCATCCTTGGTACATTGTTCCTTTTCTTTTTTTCGACAAATTGTTTCAACAAATACATTATTTTTAATTTTAAAAATTACAAATAATTACTTATTTTTTGAAGAAAGCTTAGTAGAACGGGGTTGGTCTTAAGGTACTTACAATTGAATTGAATGAAAATCGAATTTAATTAACTCAAACATGACTCGAAATGAGTTTCAAAACAAGTTCAAACCTTGGCTTATTTATACGTTAAAAGACTTGTTTTTAATTAACGAGAAGAAAAATAAGATGACACCCATGGCAAGTGGGGTGGAGTGCGGTTGGTGTATCACTTATACTCCGACGCTTATGGGCAAAGTTCGATTCTTGCGGTTCCTTTGGTAAGCAACCATCCCTCTCCTCAAAGTCCGATCCCCTAGGATATAGTACATTAGGAATAACGAATGACAAAAAAAAATACAAAAAACCCGCCCCTATTACATCACAAGCAGTTTTCTTCCTAAACTAAATTTGCAGATGTCTCAAAATTGCATAGATAATTGTAGGAAATTCTAATGCATCTATTTCAAGCCTGAAGGTAAGATATTATCACATGATATGAGCGTTAAAGCAGATGTTTAACTCTCCCTAACAGACTATGGAGACTAGAAAGTCAAGTATTGGGTGAAAAATTCCAACCAGCTAACTTCACGCGCATATATTTATTATGGGGGAAAAAAAAATAATCCTTCTTTGTTCGAAGCAAATACATCTATTTTCAATTTAAGAAAATCCTACAAGGAGAAAGGAATGTTGGGGTGGGGTTTGAATTCTCACCAAAGTAAGTGTCCATGACCTACTCTACCAGTAACTTGGTTGACATGTGATCGGTAAAGGGGTTGGATTTTTTTCTTAAAATCTAAGCATGGCACATGTTGTTACCAGTAACTTTGTTTCTGCGACATCTTCTTGCCAAAAAACTCCTATAATGCTTTACCATTGCTCCTTCAATTGCAGGAAGCTTTACATTTTCCTTCTGGTCGGTAGAACCTGCAGAGGCAGCAAGTGATCTCCAAGAAATGATTTATTCTCAACTCACTGAGGGTAAAATAGTCATATATTAAGATGTACTAGTCAGTAGAACCTGCAGAGGCAGCAAGTGATCTCCAAGAAATGATTTATTCTCGACTCACTGAGGGTAAAATAGTCATATATTAAGATGTACAAATAATTTTAGTTCAAAACTACTTGGGTTAGAAAATAGACTCAAAATTTTTTTTAACGGTTCAAAGCTTGCAAAAATCGGAGTTCTGGAATGTTCAAAACAAACTTTCAAAGTTTGACAAATTGTGCAGTTCCTAGGCGCCTCAAGCGCAATGTCGTACACCGGGGGGCACAATGAAATGCGCCCCAGGCGCATTGAGCGTTTAGAATTTGTTAAATTTCGTGGCCTTCTCCCGGACACAATCGAACTCAGATTTTTACAACATTTGAACAGTAAAAAGCTTGTCAAGTGTACTTCCCAATTAGTTTGGAAGCAAATTTTTTTGTACATCAAAATATATGACTATTTTACTCTCACCGAGCCCTAAAAATGAATCGTTTGTGTAAACCGCTCGCCTCTCTTTCATTTTAAATCGGATAAACACTACTACAAAATGGTATAAAGATTACGGTCCAAAAATTAAGAAGATTTCACTTTTTGTAAAAGCGTAATAAAATGTTATGGACTATAGTTTTAATCTCAGTTATACGAAAAAACTGATATGGAAAGATTTTTTAATTTCAGTAATCTAAAAAGTGAGATTGTAACTTGAAGAATAAATCTCATTCTCAAAAAACTGAGATGAAATTTTTTTTTAATCTCAATAATCTAAAAGTGAGATTGTAACTTAAAGAATAGATCTCGTTTTTGAAAAACTGAGATTGAATATGAAAGAATATATCTCATTTCGAAAAAACTGAGATAAAAAGAATCTTTAATCTCAATCATCTAGAAACTGAGATCATAATTAGTTAGAGAATACATCACATTTTTTTTTAGACTTGAGATGAAAGCTCTTATATAGGAAAAGTTGAAAGTTGCTTACCCTTTAATCTACTCCGCGCGCAATATCCCTAAATAAATGTCACTCTCAATCATTCTACAAAAAAATATTTCGTCAAAAAATGGGGGTACTTTTGGCGATGAAAGGGTACCTTTGGTGACAAATTTTATGAAGGTTGCATTTCGTCGCCAAATGTATTTCGAGTATAACTCTATGCTCAAAACTTCATTAATTGAGATAATTCAAATTGGATTTGAACAATAATACAAAGGGCTACAACTTTCATGTTTATCAAAATTTCTAATTTTAATATTTAAAGGTTCAAAATGATGTTCGAAATATATTTTAATGTCAAACGCATATGTTAGATATTAAATATTTCAATTATATATTAAAAAGTGTGTGTAGTTCAGTTGGTTGAAGCTTCTATGTAAAACTCAAGAGACTTAGGTTCAAAACCCAGCAGGATAAATAAAGGGGAATTTTTTCCCTTAGGAAAACGCCACTTTTAATCTCGGTTTTTTCAAAAACTGAGATTATTACTCTCTAAACAACCACGGTTTTATAATGAAACTGAGATGTTAATTTATTAAAGGTCACGGTTTTGTTATTTTTAATCACAGTTTTTATGTTTTTAGTCACGGTTTTAATGAGTTTTAATCACGGTTTTTATCCTGTGGTTAAAAAATAGGAACTTTTAGTTACACCTTGATAGACCACGGTTTTGAATGCGAGATTAAAAATGAATGATCACACCAAATGACCGATGTCTTTATCTATTTTTGTAGTAGTGAAAGACCTACTATATATTGATAAAGAGGATTTTCAAAGTACTAAAAGGTGGTAAAATACAACTATTCGAATAATAAAGTTGAGTTTAAGAAAAATGAGTAGAAAGCAAACCACTACGAAGATCGTGGGAGCTCTACCATCCCTTTACCACAAACACTGTCACTGTAACACAACCCCTCCACCACCATCACTTCACCAAATACACCAGTATAACTTCACCACTAGCAGCACAGTTCCATTGCCGTGAGGCAGCCCAAAGTTCAAATTCTAAAAAAGAGTCGTGAGACAGCGCAAAATTGAAATTTCATTGCTGTGGATCGGCACTAAATTCAAATTATTTAGTGGCACACTGATTTGGCCAAGACAAATTAGCTTTCAGTGGCTTTAAGAACTCTTACAAAATGAAAGAGTACCTTAGAACTAGGAATGAGAGTACCGAGTGGAACTTAGAAAGAGTGGAAGAGAGGGAAAACGTGTTTTTATCCTTAGTCGCTCCGACAATCTTTGAATTGATCTATTTTATATTAAATTACCAAAACCAAAAACTCTTATTTTTATAATTCGATCCCACCATCTATTAGTATGTCGAATAGCCTACTTATTGCTATAAAATAGGTTTCAATCCAGTCTAAAATAAGGGAGATATTAGTATTTTACATAAATGATTTATTCTCCAACTCACTGAGGGTAAAATAGTCATATCTTATAATGTACCAATTACTTTTGAGCAAAACTACTAGGGTTAGAAAACAGACTCAACAAGCTTTTTAAGGGTTCAAAACTTGCAAAATCGGAGTTCATTAGTGTCCGGGAGAAGGCAACAAAATTTAACAAATTTTGAACTCTCCATGCGCCTAAGGCGCATTTCATTGCGCCCTGGGCGCACTACATTGCGCCAGAGGCGCCTAGGAACTCCACAATTTGTCAAACTTTGTATGTTTGTTCCGAACATTCCCGAACTTCGATTTTTGCAAGGTTTGAACCCTTAAAAATTTTAGTAAGTCTGCTTTCTAACCCAATTAATATGGATGCAATTTTTTTTGTACATCAAAGTATATGACTATTTTATCATCACTGAGTCATAAAAATGAATCGTTCCCGTAAAACGTTTGCATCTATGTCATTTTAAATCGGATAAAGACCTACTATATATTGCTAAGGAGGATTTTCAAAGTACTAAAAGATGGTGGAATACAACTATAAAAATAATACATGCAGTTGAGTTTATGAAAAATGAGTAAAAACAAGACCACTACGAAGATCGTGGGTGCACCACCATCCCTCTTCCATAAACACTATCGCTGTACCTCAACCCCTCTGTAGTGGTCTGGACTGGTTCGGCCCTAGTAGCTATGATTGGCGGAAGGCCACGATGCTACCCTCTGCATCTCGGCCAGGAGCTAAGCAACTAGGCTCAGCCATGTCTCCCATCAAGCTCCCTCGAGGATCTGCTCGACCTAGAACTAGGCAACTAGGCTCGGGCATATCTCCCATGGTGCTCCATTGAGGCTCGGCTCGGCCCAGAACTAGGCAACTAGGCTCGGCCATGTCTCGCATGAAGCTCCCTCAAGGCTAGGCTCGGCCATGTCTCCCATGAAGCTCACTCGCGACTAGGCTTGGCCATGTCTTCCACAAAACTTCCACGAGGCTAGGCTCGACCATGTCTTCTGTGAAGCTCCTCGAGGCTAGGCTCGGCCATGTCTGCCGTGAAGCTCCCTTGAGGCTCAACTCGGCTCGGAGCAAGGCAACTAGGCTCGGGCATATCTCCCTTGAAGCTCCGCTCGGCCCAGAGCTAGGTAAATAGGCTCGGCCATGTCTCCCATGAGGCACCCTCAAGGCTAGGCTCGACCTTGTCTCCCATGAAGCTCCCTCACGACTAGGCTCGGCAATGTCTCCCTCGAGGCTAGGTTAGGCCATGTCTTTCATGAAGCTCCTCGAGCTAGGCTCGGCCATGTCTCCCATGAAGCTCCCTCAAGGCTAGGCTTAGCCATGTCTCCTATCAAGCTCCCTCGAGGCTGGGCTTGGCCATCTCTCCCATGAAGCTCCCTCACGATGAGGCTTGGCCATGTTTCCCACGAAACTCGAACCCTCAAAGCTAGGCTCAGGCCATTCTTCCATGAAGTTCCTCAAGGCTTGGCACGGCCACGTCTCCAATGAATCTCCCTCGAGGATCAGCCTAGAGCTGGAAACTAGGCTTGGCCATATCACCCAGGAAGCTCCCTTTAAGCTCGGCTTGGCCCGAAGCTAGAAACTAGGCTCGGCCATGTCTCCCATGAGGCTCTCTCATGGATCGGCTCGGCCCGGAGCTAGAAACTTTGCTCAGCACTGTCTCCCATGATGCTCCCTCAAGGATCGGCTCGGCCTAGAGCTGCGTTACTAGGCTCAGGCATCTCTCCCATGAAGCTTCCTTGAGGCTCGGCTTGGCCCGGAGCTAGGCAACTAAGCTCGGCCATGTCTCCCATGAAGCTCCCTCTTAACTAGGCTCGGCCAAATCTCCCATGAAACTCCCTCGAGGCTAGGCTCGGCCATGTCTCACATGAAGCTCCCTTGATGATTAGCTCGGCCCGGAACTTGGCAATTAGGCTCGGGCATATCTCCCATGAAGCTCCCTTGAGGCTTGACCCAGAGCTAGGCAACTAGGCTCAGCCATGTCTCCCACGAAGCTCCTTCAAGGCTTGGCACGGCCACGGCTCCCACGAATCTCCCTCGCGACTAGGCTAGGCCATGTCTCCCACGAAGCTCCCTTAAGGCTAGGCTCGGCCATGTCTCCCATGAAGCTCCCTCGCGACTAGGCTCGGCCATGTCTCCCACGAAGCTCCCCCGAGGCTAGGCTCAGCCATGTCTTCCATGAATCTCCTCGAGGCTAGGCTTGGCCATGTCTCCCATGAAGCTTCCTCGCGACTAGGCCCGGCTTTGCCTCCCTTGAAACTCCCTTGAGGCTTGGCTCGGCCATGTCTTCTATGAAGCTCCTCGAGGCTAGGCTCGACCATGTCTCCCATGAAGCTCCCTTGAGGCTCGGCTCGGCCTGGGGCTAGGCAACTTGGCTCGGCCATGTCTCCCTTGACTGCTCACACTAACCACGTCATCCGCTACGTCATGAGTGACATCAGCCATCGCGTGTTAGACTCATGGACGAACATGGAGATCAAGCCAAGGACCCTCAATAAATACCAAGGGATAGCTGCCCTAAAAGGTACATCTTCTCCTACCCTCGAAACCCTTGTCATTTCATTTCCTCTCTCTGTACTATTCTCATCCTCACACCAAAGGGCCATTCCGGGGCTCCTCCAGTGTGGTCTTTAGTCATGCTTCGTGGTGTAGGTTAGGTTCGAGGGAGCGAGGTTAGATCCAGACGAACAATAGTTCCAGAGGAAGCGAGCCACGTTCATCGGAGCCCCGCACCCTCCTCCACAATCACTAACTACATACCCCACCATAACTTCACCACTACCAGCACACTTCCATTGCCGTGAGGCAGCCCAAAGTTTAAATTCTAAAAAAGAGTCGTGGGACAGTGCAAAATTGAAATTCCATTGTCGTGGATCCGCACTAAGTTCAAATTCGTTAGTGGCACACTGATTTGGCCTCGACAAATTTGGCCTTCACTGGCTTTAAGAATGTCAAAACAAAAATTAGTTTTTCATAATAATGGGTACAGGTACGCCACTTTGGCCTTGTGATTTGGGATTCAGCCCCTTGAAATCCATCACCTAAAATAGGGTTCCAACAGAAGACTTCATACTGATTAAAGCTAATTTTGCAAACCACTAATCCTAAAAAGGATTACCGGAGCCCAACACATAACGTAAAGTGATTTGCCTGATCAAACTAAGGATAACAGTTGTCTAAGGCCTAAAATTACTTACGGCCTTTTATTTTATTGTTTAAAATTCATTGCCAGTCAAACAAATGTATTTGTCAAAAGCAAAATCTCCTTTAAAAAGTTTACAAACATTGTGAACCAGATATTCACACCAAGATTAATAAAGAACTACGGGTGACGCGATTTTGATTCGGACTGACACTTATTTTAAGCCGGATTGGACGAATCAAATTTGTAGGCAACTAATTCAAATGCATGGGTGTAGTCACAAAATTCAAAAGATTTTGGATTGGCATATGATCGTAAAGGAGTAGATATCAACCAAGTTGAGATGTGCTCTTCTTACAAGATGCCGCAATGGACACTTAATTTGGTGACAGTTCAAACCCCACGCCCTCATTCCTTTCTCCTAGTAGGATTTTCTAAAATTTAAAATAGACGTATTCGAATTCACTTCTAACAAAGAAGAATTATTATTTTTCCATAATAAATACATGCGTGTGAAGTTGAGATGTGATCGAGCCGTCCCTTATCAGTACTCTAAATTAAAGTTGTGAAAAAAATCCATATAAATTGGTCCAAGTGTGTAATTGCATTTGGCTGCATCGAATTGCTCTTGGCCTCATCGAATTGCACTTCTATATCGGTATGGACACCATTACTTGATATTCTGCAAACAAACAACTAAAATAACCTAATCCAGACTCTAAATTAGAGGGAGATTTAAGGTTGAGAGCATTCAAGTCATTACAACAAGTGATATAAGCTATAGATAAACTAGGTTTGGCTGGATTGAATTACACTTTGCCACTAAAAATTACTCTTGGCGCATCAAATTGCACTTGGCTATTTTGAATTACTCTCTCGGCTGCATCGAATTACGTTAGGCCGCATTGAATTGCACTTGACCGCTACAAACTACTATTGGCCGTGTTGAGTTGTACTTGGCCGCGTCGAATTGCTCTTGGCCGCTTCGAATTGCACTTGGTTGTGCAATTCGACACAGCCAAGTGCAATGTGACGCGGCCAAGTGCAATTAAAGGCGGCCAATTGAAATTCAAAGCGGCCAAGTGCAATTATACGCGGTGATGTGCAATTCGAAGAGGCCAAGTGAAATTATACGTGGCCATGTGCAATTCAAAGCGGGCAAGTGTAATTCCATGTGGCCAAGTGCAATACGAGGCGGACAAGAGTAATTCATAGCAGCCAAGTGCGATTTGATACTGCCAAGTGCAATTCGCTACGGCCAAGTGTAATTCCACGCGCCCAAGAGTAATTTGTAGCGATCAAGGGAAATTCGATGTGTCAAAGAGAATATTGATTTTTCTGGAATATCCGAATACTTTTGTTAACTTGTAAATAATGCATATTTAATTCCATCCTTGGTACATTGCTCCTTTTCTTTTTTTCAACAAATTGTTTCAACACGTACATTATTTTTAATTTTAAAAATTACAAATAATTACTTATTTTTTGAAGAAAGCTTAGTAGAACGGGGCTAGTCTTAAGGCACTTACAATTGAATTGAATGAAAGTCGAATTTAATTAACTCAAACATGACTTGAAATGAGTTTCAAAATAAGACGACACCCATCGCAAGTGGGGTGGAGTGCAGTTGGTGTATCAATTATACTCCGACGCTTATGGGCAAAGTTCGATTCTTGCGGTTCCTTTGTTAAGCAACCATCCCTCTCCTTAAAGTCCCCTAGGATATAATACATAATACATTAGGAATAACGAATGACAAAAAAAACAAAAAAACCGCCCCTATTACGTCACAAGCAGTTTTCTTCATAAACTAAATTTGCAGACGTCTCAACATTGCATAGCTATTTGTAGGAAATTCTAATGCATCTATTTCAAGTCCGAAGGTAAGATATTATCACATGATATGAGCATTAAAATAGATGTTTAATTCTCCCCAGCAGACTATGGAGACTTGAAAGTCAAGTATTGAGTGAAATATCCCAACTAGCTAACCTCACTCGCATGTATTTATTATGGGAAAAAAAAAAAAACAATCCTTCTTTGTTCGAAGCAAATAAATCTATTTTCAATTTAAGAAAATCCTACAAGGAGAAAGGAATGTTGGGGTGGGGTTCGAATTCTCACCAAATTAAGTGTCCATTACCTACTCTACCAATAACTTGGTTGACATGTGATCGATCGGTAAAGGGGTTGGATTTTTTTCTTAAAATCTAAGCATGACACATGTTGTTACCAGTAACTTTGTTTCTGCGACCTCTTGCCAAAAAAACTCATATAATGCTTTACCATTGCTCCTTCAATTGCATGAAGCTTTGCATTTTCCTTTTGGTCGGAAGAACCTACAAAGGCAAGAAGTGATCTCCAAGAAATGATTTATTCTCGACACACCAAGGGTAAAATAGTCATATATTAAGATGTACAAAAAGTTTTAGTTCAAAACTACTTGGATTAGAAAATAGACTCAAAAAGTTTTTTAATGGTTCAAAACTTGCAAAAATCGGAGTTCTGGAATGTTCGGAATACACTTACAAAGTTTGACAAATTGTGCAGTTCCTAGGCGCCTCTGGCGCAATGTCGTACACCGGGGGTGCAATGAAATGCTCCTCAGGCGCATTGAGAGTTTAGAATTTGTGAAATTTTGCGGCCTTCTCCCGGACACTATTGAACTCTTATTTTTACAAGGTTTGAACAGTTAAAAAGCTTGTTAAGTAAACTTTCTAACCCAATTAGTTTGCAAAATATATGACTATTTTACTCTCGCCGAGCCATAAAAATGAATCGTTTGTGTAAAACGATCGCCTCTCCTTCATTTTAAATCGGATAAAGACCTACTATATATTGATAAAGAGGATTTTCTGTGACGACCCGAATTTTTACATTGCCTTAAAATAAATACATCTCTTATAATTACAAATCCTCAAGATAAATATACATGGCAAGTCTATAAATCTCCAAAATATACATATTTCTAAACGACCTCTAAAACTAATTACTCCAAGTACTCCAACTCGGGTCCCCACTAACTTGCTTTGCACCTGAAAAACATAAAACGTCCGGGTAGTATATGCAATACGAGGACAATAACATGGCTAGCAATAAGAATATGCTCAATAAATGAGGATAACAAATCAAGTAGGATCATTCTGAACGCTTTTCATTTGTAGCCTCACACCTAGCTCATTTCGATAACATGCCAAGCACCACCCAGGTCAAAACTCTGTATTGGTCACATGGGCCCCATAAACATACTGGATTCCTCGTGGGGTAGTCCATTGTACATCTTTCATAACTTTGCGACCTGGTGAGCTTAAACATGTACCAATCTGTTCCATGGCTTTCAGCCAAAATACTTTTTGTGCCACGATACAAGAAGTGACAATAACTGAATCAAGAAAGCTTAGACATCAAATGAGTACAAATATGAGAGAATCAAAGAACACTGTTTGCAAAGAGATTTAGCTAGGAATGCATTGCACACTACCCGGTACCTCAAATTACGATCGTTGTAACCTTTAATAACCTCGCAAAGATTATGCTAATCAGACTTCAAATCACCTTTGGTCTAAGAACTCCAGCTCATATTTCCTTTTAAGTGTTTTGGTTTCTTTCTTTTGAAGCATCCTCCCATGAAATGGGAGGGCACCCATTTATACTACAAGAGGCTTGTATCTCATGATATCTCACAACTCTCGGTTCAGTCATTCCAAGGTAAATTCCACTTGGCAGTAGTAAGGCTCCTCTCATGAACCCATGCAATACTAATACAAGCTCAAGAAAATAGAAGAAAACAAAAACCCAAATTGGTGAGATAAGTCCACCACCGACTGCCTCTTTCATTTTTTTTTCCATATATTGTCTAAATATTCTACTCAGGTAAAATTACCATTTACGGAAAATACGGGATGTTACATTTTCAAAGTACTAAAAGGTGGTAGAATACAACTATTCGAATAATAAAGTTGAGTTTATGAAAAATGAGTAGAAAGCAAACCACTACAAATATCGTGGGAGCTCTACCATCCCTTTGCCACAAACACTGTCACTATAACACAACCCCTCCACCACCATCACTTCACCACATACACCACCATGACTTCACCACTAGCAGCACACTTCCATTGCCGTGAGGCGGCCCAAAGTTCAAATTCTAAAAAAGAGTCATGAGACAGCACAAAATTGAAATTCCATTGCCGTGGATTGGCACTAAATTCAAATTATTTAGTGGCACACTGATTTGGCCAAGAAAAATTTGCTTTCAGTGGCTTTAAGAACTCTTACAAAATGAAAGAATACGTTAGAACTAGGAATGAGAGTACTAAGTGGAACTTGGAAAGAGTGGAAGAGAGCGAAAACGTGTTTTTATCCTTAGTCACTCTGACGATCTTTGAATTAATCTATTTAGATTAAATTACCAAAACCAAAAACTCTTATTTTTATAATTAGATCCCACCATCTATTAGTATGTCGAATACCTTACTTATTGATATAAAATAGGTTTCAATCTGGTCTAAAATAAGGGAGATATTAATGTTTTACAGAAATGATTTATTCTCCGACTCACTGAGGGTAAAATAGTCATATCTTATGATGTACCAATTACTTTTGATCAAAACTACTAGGGTTAGAAAATAGACTCAACAAGCTTTTTAAGGGTTCAAATCTTGCAAAAATCGGAGTTCGGTAGTGTCCGGGAGAAGGCCGCGAAATTTAACAAATTTTGCTCTCAATGCGCCTAAGCGCATTTCATTGCGCCCTGGGCAAACTACATTGCGCCAAAGGAGCCTAGAAACTCCACAATTTGTTAGACTTTGTATTTTTGTTCCGAACATTCCCGAACTCCGAATTTTGCAAGGTTTGAACCGTTAAAAGGTTTATTAAGTCTGCTTTCTAACCCAATTAATTTGGATGCAATTTTTTTTGTACATCAAAGTATATGACTATTTTACTATCATTGAGTCATAAAAATGAATCATTCCTGTAAAACGCTTGCATATACGTCATTTTAAATCGGATAAAGACCTACTATATATCGTTAAGGAGGATTTTCAAAGTACTGAAAGATGGGGGAATACAACTGTACAAATAATACAGTTGAGTTTATGAAAAATGAGAAGAAACCTGACCACTATGAAGATTGTGGGAGCACCACCATCCCTCTTCCATAAACACTGTCGTTGTACCACAACCCCCCTGTAGTAGTCTGCATATTCTGGTTCGGCCCTAGTCGCAATGATTAGTGGAAGGCCATGATGCTACCCTCTACGGCTCTGCCAGCAGCTAGCAAATTAGGCTTGGCCATGTTTCCCGTGACGCTCCCTCGATGATCTGCTCGACTCGGAGCTAGGCAACTAGGCTCGAGCATATCTCCCATGAAGCTCCCATGAGGCTCGGCTCAGCCCGGAACTAGGCAACTAGGCTATGCCATGTCTCCCATGAAGCTCCCTCAAGGCTAGGCTCGGCTCGGACTCAAGCTAAGCTACTAGGCTCAGGCATATCTCCCAGGTAGCTCCATTGAACCTCGGCTTGGCCCGGAGCTAGGCAACTAGGTTCGGCCATGTGTCCCATGAAACACCCTCGAGGATTGGCTTAACCTGGAGCTAGGCAACTAGGCTCGGGCATATCTCCTAAGAAGCTCTTTTGGGGCTTGGCTTGGCTCAGCCCAGAACTAGGCAACTATGCTCGGCAATGTCTCCCATGAAGCTTCATCAATGCCAGGCTCGGCCTTGTCTCCCATGAATCTCCCTCACAACTAGGCTCGGCCACGTCTCCCACGAAGCTAGGCTCGTCCATGTCTTTCATGAAGCTCCTCGAAGGTAGGCTCGGCCATGTCTCCCATCAATCTCCCTCAAGGCTACGCTCGGCCATGTCTCCCATGAAGTTCCTTAAAGGCTAGGCTCGGCCATTTCTCCATTGAAGCTCCCTCACGACTAGGCTTGGCCATGTCTCCCACGAAACTCCCTCGAGGCTAAGCTGGCCATGTCTCCCATGAAACTCCCTTGAGGCTCCGCTAGGCCCAGAGCAAGGCAACTAGGCTCAGGCATATCTTAGTTGAAGCTCTCTTGAAGCTCGGCTCTGCCCGGAGCTAGGTAACTAGGCTCGGCCATGTCTCCCATGAAGCTCCCTCAAGGATTGGATCGGCCCGGAGCTAGGAAACAAGGCTCGGCAATGTCTCCCTCAAAGCTCCCTCACGGCTAGGCTCAGCCATGTCTCCCATGAAGCTCCCTCGCGACTAGGCTTGGCCATGTCTCCCACGAAGCTCCCTTGATGCTAGGCTTGGCAATATCTCCCATGAAGCTCCTTCACGACGAGGCTTGGCCATGTTTCCCACTAAACTACCTCAAAGCTAGGCTCGGGCCATTTTTCCTTGAAGTTCCTCAAGGCTTGGCTCGGCGACGTCTCCCACGAATCTCCCTCTAGGATCGGCCTAGAGCTGGCAACTAGGCTCGGCCATATCTCCAACGAAGCTCCCTTGAAGCTCAGCTCGGCCCGGGGCCAGAAACTAGGCTCGGCCATGTCTCCCATGAAGCTCCCTCGTGGATCGGCTTGGCCCGAAACTAGAAACTAGGCTAAGCACGGTCTCCCATGAAGCTCCCTCGAGGATTGGCTCGGCCTTGAGCTGGGTTACTAGGCTTGGGCATCTCTCCCATGAAGCACACTTGAGGCTCGGCTTGGCCCGGAGCTAGGCAACTAGGCTCAGCCATGTCTCCCATGAAGCTTCCTGAAGGTTAGGCTCGACCATGTCTCCCATGAAGCTTCCTGAAGGTTAGGCTCGACCATGTCTCCCATGAACCGCCCTCGCGACTAGGCTTGGCCAAGTCTCCCATGAAACTCCCTCGAGCCTAGGCTCAGCCATGCCTCACAATTAGCTCCCTCAACGATCGGCTTGGCCATGTCTCCCATGAAACTCCCTTGAGGATTGGCTTGACCTAGAGCTAGGCCACTAGGCTCAAACATGTCTCCCATGAAGCTCCTTCCAGGCTAGGCTCGGCCATGTCTCCCATGAAGCTCCCTCACGACTAGGCTCGGCCATGTTTCCCATGAAGCTCACTTAAGGCTAGGCTCAGCCATGTCTCCCATGAAGCTCCCTCGCAACTAGGCCTGGCCATGTCTCCCACGAAGCTCCCTGTGGCTTGGCTCATCTATGTCTTCCATCAAGCTCCTCGAGGCTAGGCTCGGCCATGTCTCCCATGAAGCTCCATTGAGGCTGGGTTTGGCCATGTCTCCCATTAAGCTCCCTCGCGACTAGGCTCGGCCATGTCTCCCTCGAAACCCACCCCCACCCCCCGAGGCTAGGCTCAGCCATGTCTTCCATGAAGCTCCTCGAGGCTAGGCTTGACCATGTCTCCCATGAAGCTCCCTTGAGGCTCGGTTCGGCCTGAGGCTAGGCAACTGGGCTCGGTCATGTCTCCCATGATAGCTCACCCTAACTGCCTTATCCACTACGTCACAGGTGATGTCAGCCAACACATGTTAAACTCATGGACGAACTTGGAGATCAAGTCTAGGACCCTCAATAAATACCAAGGGATAGCTGCCCGAAAAGGTACATCGTCTCCTACCCTCGAAACCCTTGTCATTTCGTTTCCTCTTTCTGCACTATTCCCATCCTCATGCCAAAGGGCCATTCCGGGGCTCCTCTAGTGTGGTCTTTAGAGTGTGGTCTTTGGTCACGCTTCGTTGTGCAGGTTAGGCTCAAAGGAGCGAGGTTTGATCCAGACGAACAATAGTTCCAGAGTAAGCGAGCCACGTTCATCGGAGCCCCGCACCCTCCACCACCATCACTTACCACATACACCACCATAACATCACCACTACCAGCACACTTCCATTGCCGTGAGGCAGCCCAAATTTCAAACTCTAAAAAAGAGTCAAGGGATAGCGCAAAATTGAAATTCCATTGCCGTGTATATCAACAAATAGTGTTTTTAAAATACTAAAAGATGGCGGAATCCAGCAGTACAAATATTTGCATTTCATTCAAGAGAACTGGATAGAAACAAGAACACTAAAAAAATCATAGAAGCCACAATGGCTAAAACACGTTCTACATCGATTTGGTAATCAGATTACTACTCGAAGAACTGATACTACACTTGTAGGGGACCCTGCCCCTCAAAAAATTATTAATTTTATAAAGAGTGAGCCGACGGCCCACACATCAGATATTAAACTAATAAGAACAGATACTACACTTAATAGTGTTTTCTCCCCTCGTTTCTCTCCTTAGGCGATGTGAGAAACAATCTCCAAAGTAAAATAACTAGGTTTTGCTACTTTTGCACAATCTGCTTGGTTGGTGCCGTCTGCCCAACTCGGTTGTTTGAAGCCTCTGAGCACCTCGTGAATCCGTGTGTCCCAATTACATCGTTGTAGTCACTGCTGAATTTATTGAGCATCAGATCGCTTGTGGCCGATCAAGATATTTGGATAACGAGCGCAATATCATTCCTCGGACGAGAATCCTGGCTAGATGTTCGAC